>PVIR01016846.1:0-36052 GCA_004026965.1 Petromus typicus
AAAAAGAAGCTTTGCAGACCATGACTTCAGTCATTACTGTTGAACTCTACCTTTATGGTGAGAAGTGTGGCCACAGTTAATACTTACACAGACGCACATGGCTGTGGTCCAGTAAAACTTTTTGTAACAGGTAGTGGTGAGATCTGGTCTGTGAGCTGTGCTGACTGCTGGGCTGGGCAATAACTAATAGTAGAGATATGGGTGGTCTTGCATTAGTTGACTGTGATATTACATTTTCTACTTTAGCTTTACCTGTTTGCCTCTAGACAACTTCCCACAAATATAATGGATTTTTACCACTTTCTGAATCATACAACTCATTTGAATTACTAGAGCTCAGCGCCGTGTTTTGGTGAATGAAGGAGGAGGCATATTAAGGATATGCCAGCAAATTTCCTGTCTGTTGATAGACTGGATGACTGCTGATTACAGAAGAGTGGATGGTCACATAAAAGTGGATATTTTATATGCAAGTAGGAAATACATAGTTTATCTGGCATACCCAAAAGGATGCTGGTTGTTTTTTCATGGCTCTGAGGACTCCTGGGTCTCTGTTCATGTTTTTTTGACTGTCCACCCCTGGTTTTATCATTATCTGGAGGTTATGGTGCTGTACCCTGAACCTTTTAAGTGTTGTCTGCCTTTTCTACCTAAAGCATTAACACTCATAGTATCAGATGCCTTTGCTACTTCTGTTCACATTTTCTCCATCGCACCTGTCTTGCTTGAGCTCTGCAGCCCCTGAATGAATTCACCCAGGTGTAGGCCGACACCACCTTGACCGCTGTTCCTCACTCAGAGCACTGTATGTGGAAATCGCAGAGGGTACCTGGCCCACTCCTCACAACAGAAGGGGATGTGAGCCACTGTCCCCAGTGTGATACCGGCCTGAAACACCTCTGTGCAACTTCTCAGGAGTGCAGTGCGCGCATCAAGAGAGCTGTCTCTCAGTGTGGCCTGATCAGTGGGGCATCAGTGCAGAGAAGACTGGCCCTGCGCTTCACTCTGCCTGTGTGAGTGCACAGGTCCTCCAACTTGGGAGCCGTCTTCTGGGGGAGCCCAGGTTAAAGGTCTGCTGTGGGAAGAAATGGCTTCCGTGTCAGAAGGAAAGGAGGCGCTCAGGGAACACAGGTCAGGAAGGGGCTGCGCTGTGTCTGGGGATGGAAGAGGCAGCCTCTTGGTGCCTCTGGTCAGATGGACTGGACAGTGCTGCTGTGGCAAGGCACCATGGCGAGCAAATGGGAACCCTGGCGTTGGACTTGGTTAAGTTTTCTTTTACCTGTGGAGCATTGGGTGCTGTGTGTCAGTGGCAGGTAAAGCTCTGTGCCAGAGCTGTCTGGGCATGGCAGTCATGGACACGTGGAGGGCCACGGCTTCTTTTAAAGGCACTGCAAACCTTAAAAAAAATGCGAGTTGTTATGGTCTGTGAGCATGGGCTAGAGGTGTATATATATATCTATATATCTCCATATATCCATGTCACTATGTCTCTAGATCCATGTCATTATATATATGTGGATGCATATGTATCATGCCTGTCTTGAGCCTTGAGTATGCCTGGCTTCCTGTTTGCCAAGTGATGGACAATCGGTTTCTCCTTTGCTGTGCCCCTCTGCCATGCTGCCCTGTCTTGCAGCAAGCTGACTATGGACTCAAACCCCTGCAAACTGTGAGCCAAATTAAACCTCTCCAATCTAAACTTGTGAGTATCCAGTATTTTGTCCCAGCAATAAGAAAGGAGCTAAGACACTAGGACAACCAGCTTCCAACTTTGAAACCAGAAGCTTCTCAGGGAGTTCTGAAGGAGACTGACTTCCTGCAGCTTCAGGGAGACTGGAAAGTTGGAAAGTTGGAAAGGCTGGTTGTGAGAATGGCCTAGGTGCCACAGAGGCTGGCAGGACAGTCCCTGTCAGTCTTGGGGCCAGGGTTGCATCCCTGATAAGAAAGATGTGGGACCCTGAAGTTTGGGACAGGGATGTTCTCTGGGTGTATGGGAAGCTCAGAGTAGCTCAGTCTCGAAAGGTAGGAACAGCCCTCTCCCTCTCCCCGGGTCTCTATTTCCCCAGCCACCTTCCTTTCAAGTGGATAAATAGTTCAGGAAGGAAGTAGTTTATAAGTCAAGGGTGTTTCCAGGCTTAGGGAAACCTGTGGAGGAAGGAACACTGTGATCACGTGGAAGGGAAGCTGGCTGGGGAGAACTTGGGAATAGTGGCCTCCTTTGTCACTTTGGACTTCCTGTTCTGGCAGTCACTTCTGGGATCAACAAAGAAAGCCACATGAGCCACCTTGCCTTCACTTCTCCTGGGCCACCCCTCCACAGCTCAGCCACTTTCAGGGATGCCTGGAGGACCATCTGTTCACTGAGTCTCATGTGACTTCAGGTTGCTTTTTACTCTGCATGTAATTCTGAGTTTCTGGAGGCTGGCATGGTGCCCTCTGACCTGTGCTTGCCGGTGCCTCCTCCATCCAGCCCCAGTGAGGGAGCTCCCTTCTCTGGGCCCAGTCGTGCCTAGAAGTCTTGGGTGGAGCTGAGGACATAACTCATAAGAAGCATCGCATGGTGCTGTCTTGAGGCTTGCAATATCCAGCTGGCTTTATAGCGTCTCCAAAGATGGCAAGAGTTTTGTTCTAAATCTGTTCTCAGACTTGGAAGCAGGTCCTAGACATCCCTCTGGCCAAGCCCAGGGATGGTGGGGAAGAAGATGACTGCCTTGCAGAGTGGTGTGTTTCCTCCTGGCTGTGGATAGGCCCTCAAGGAAAGTAGGCTCCCTGCAGCCACCACAGTGCCACAGGGAGGAGTAATTACCATTTTTCCTCCAGTAATGGTCTCTTGGTTCATTTACCCAGGAGTAGATTCGGATCCAGCATTATCTTCATTTTATTGCTTTTGTTTTTCCAAACTAGCTTGTAGGATTTTTCTGTCGCTTTTCTTGATCTATATTAGTTTGATGCTTCAGCTGTTCATGCCTCTAACAGCATCTACATTTTTGTTTCCAATCCCAGACTGATTTCAAACAATATTATCAGTGCGAGAGCCTTTGAAGGAAGAGAGGAAAAGGCCTAAGTGGGCTGAGTTGCAGAGAAAGGTGAGGCAACATTTGGGCCTCAAAATTCCAAGTGCTTGAACTTGCTGGTTTGCAAGTGAATTTGTAGACCTCCTTATTATTCACAGGTGTTCATTGTTTGTGCCCTCAGCCTCTTTTTAGTCCTGAGACAATGATAAGAGATTTTCTCAGCATACTTTTCTTTCTGATGGGCTTCCTGGAACAGCCCTTAGTTTCTTAGGACTTCTTGGAAAGGTGTGAACTTTGTCACATTAAAAGCTATTTGATGAAAACAAGGAAACAGTGCTCAGCCTCCTTCAGCAGGTCTTCAGTGGGCTTTGTGCAGTGGCTCACCTTTGGCTCTACCTGCCGGAAAATTCCTCCAGAAAAGAGATACATATGGTCTGTAGTGTTATCACTACAGAACTCCAGCCACCTTAGAATTTTCATTTCCATTTGATGGTAGTTTCTCTAAGAGAAGGTTATCTTCTCTCTGAACAACCCAGTGCCAAAAGGACCATCACTGCCATTCCACCACCGAGCTCACGGCAGGTGCAGAGTAAATGGTTATCTTTAATAGGCAGGGAGGCACCTTGTGTCTGTGTTGACACTTTCCGGTTTAGTGTCATTCAACTTGCAGGCTTGAATTGGTCCAAAGTGGCTTAGTCCATCAAATCAGATTTAAAAGGTCAGAGGGAATCCCCTGGAGAGAAGGTAGGAGCATAATAAATTCTATTCACCATTGTGCCTGTCTCACAAGGACAAGGTACTGAGTTTGAGCCTTGGTGCCAAAAAAAGAGAGAAATTCTGTTCAGTACTCTGAGACAAATTTTTGACATACTAAGATCCCCTCAAACATCAATTAAATAGATAAATCATTCAATCAGTAGCTTATACCATCAAATCATACTCAGTTTGTTTGCCAATCACAACTGTTACACAAAACAGAAGCATGAAAACATCTAGCATTTGTCACGTAGCATTGCTGAGTGCTTTCTTGTCACACACGTGGGAGTCAGGCACTGTCATTGCCGCCTGTCTCCTGAGCCTGAGGGGGAATCACTTATTTGTCTAATGCCTAGGCAGTTGAGGGTTGGAGCCCGTGAGGCTCACACATCGTGCAACCTCCAGCCCCTGTGCTTTGCCAGAGTGGCCCTTGATACAGGAATGACACAGGGGAATGGCCCATGGCAACCTGAGGCAAGGGTAAAAGTTGGATCATAATAGCCTCTTATATTTTTAAATAAGTGAGAAGAGTTCATAAAAATTCTGTAATTAAAATAAGCCCACAGCTCTGGGGTGTATAGCTCAGGGGCAGAATACATACTTAGCATAGGTGAGGTCTCAGGTTTGGCCCTCAGCACTGCACAGGCCGGAGCACACTGGTCCCTGCCCTACCACTGCCACAGAGTGGAGGCCACAATGCCCTGGGATGCTGGAACCTCGAGCTCATTGGGAATGACTCATTCTCATCCCAAAATAACTGTGTTGTGTGTGTGTGTGTGTGTGTGTGTGTGTGTGTGTGTGTGTGTGGTGTGCGTGTGTAAAACCTAAGCAACATACTTGTGTTCTTATTGGTTGATCATGGTTTTGCCCGTTTTGTCATTCCCCGTTGTACCAATATTACCTAAATGACTTTACTTGCAGTTTTTCTAGTTGACTATAATTTTGTCACATCTTAAACCCACCTCATCTCGTGGCTTTGTTCCATAACATCCCCCTGGAAAGTGAGGTGAGTGGGTCTCCTACTTTCGGGTTCCCCTTCTGTCTCTCTCAGGCAGAAGCTTTCTTTCTCAATAAAGTTTTTCTACTCTTAATGTACGTCCTTCCTAAAATTCATTCTTTGATTTTAGAGAACCTGAACTTGCATTTCAGGCATCTAACACGTTGGTAGGTAGGCTTGTTTCCCTATATCAGAGCTATGTGTTCTTGGGCTACAAACTGCGTTTGTCTCACTGAAATCCACAGTACATTACGCTGAGCCCACCCAGGCTGGGAGTCACAGTATTGGAGGAAGTGGCTGGGTTCTTACAGGTTGGCTGTTATGATGGCAAATCCACATCAGCCAAGGCCCTGAGAACCTGATTCCCAGGAAGACTGAAATTATGGGGGCAACTTCGGATTTCCAAAGAGCAAGGAAGTACGGATTTGAGTCAGTTTTGTCTACACTGGAGGAGGCAAGGAAGGACCAAGAGGCATGCAGGGAGAAGCTCAAGGACCTGGATCCCGGAGGGTGGTCCCTTTGGGAGCATGTTTTTGGTTCTCATGTTGCTAAGTCTAGGATCACTGTTTTTCTCAATACCTGAGGTGACCTTAAAGAAACTGTAAATTGTCCCAGTCTCTCTGCTAGCTTTTCTTGCAATTTAAATCTTTATTAGTACATTATGAATACATATCATCATCTCATTCAATATTGAGAGATTGTACCAGAATAGGACATGATTTTCATTTTTCCCCTGTCCACTACCCTGGAACTCCCACCCCCTAAATACATAATCTTTGTTTCCTTCTTTATTACTGTCACATTCATTTTCCCCTCGCTATTTACCCCATACCCTCTTTCCTCTTAAATATTTTCTATTTCACAATACCAACTATACATACTACAACTCATTTACAACTTCATTTCCTTTAACTTCTGAGATTTAGATTTATGATTAAAAAATTGATTTTATTGGTACATTTTATACATACATTATGATCACATTCAACACAGAATTTGCACCTGTACATGACACAACTTAGTTCTCATTTTTCCCATTCCCCTGCTTTCCTCACAACCTCCCACCCTTATATAGATAAGCTTTTTTTCCCCACCACATTTTTTCTTTCCCTTCTTTACTTACTTCTACCCCCTCTTTTCCTTTTCCTTATGAATATTTTCTTCCTTTTTCACAATACCTGTCATATATTTTGGAAGTCATTTACACCTTTAGTTGCTCATATCAAAGTAATGATGTGGTATTTACACATCTCTGTCCAATTTAATTCACTTATGAGTATGTGCTCAAGGTACATACATTTGAGTATAAATGACTCAAACTTATTATTTTTACAACAAATACTTCATTTTATAAAAAACACACATCTTTACTGAGTCTCCTGTTGATGGATGGTGGGCTGTTTCCAAGATTTAACTCTTACAAACTGAACTGCTGTAGGCATGCGTGCACATGTATCACTGTGATATGAATCATTTAATTCTTTCATGTATATACCTAGCAGGGGAATAGCAGGGTCAAATAGGACCTCTAATCCTGGTTCTTTAGGAATCCCCACACAAATCTCCACAGTGGTCGCACCAGTTTACATTCCCACCGACAGTGGAGGAGGGTTCCTTTCTCCTCATAGCCTACCAACATTGGTTAGTGGTTGATTTATTGGAATTTCAGTGTTGTTTTCATCTGCATCTCTCAAATGACCAGTGATGTTGAATATTTCTTCATATGTTTTTTTAGCTGCCTTTACTTCCTCTGAAAAGTGTTCATTTCAGATGGCCATTTTTGAACTGGGTCTTTGAACTGCTTTTCCTTTTTTATTTATTTATTTTTTTCCACCAACTCTTCCCCTGACTTGTGGCTATGGGCTGGCAGGTGATGACAGTGGAGTTCCTGAGTGGCTGGAGAGCACCAGTCCTTTCTGTTCTAGCCTGAACTGTGTTCGTCCCTCACTTGGGGAAAGCAGTCAGGGACACCGTTTGAGATTCCTTTGGGTCTTCTCTGCCAGATTAGGGCTGCAGAGTAGGGCGGTGCCCCAGCCTGTGCCTGAGGGAGTCCTACTGGAGAGGAAACAAATCCCTTCCTTCTGGAGTCTCCATAGGACTCTGCTTTCTGAGAGCTCTATGGGCCTAGTAGAAAATGTATGCTATTTTTATTGAAAGGGCAGGGGAACCTTGGAAGGGTGGTCCTGTGTGAGGTTTACATTGCTTGAAACTGAAGTGAGGAAGGCTGCCCAGGCTTGCTAAGGGAGCATTACCCTGTCTGTCTTTGTCCAGACACAGGCTCACATAGCACTCTGGCTTCGAGCCCCTGCATGAAGCTCAGTCATAACTCCACTGGGCCAGAGTTAGGGTTAGAGTTAGGATTATTTGGGTTAGAGTTAGGGCACTATCTGGTCCTTCACCAAGCCTCTGTATCTGTTAGCATGGCTAAGAATGCAATTCCATTTCCCTGCTGTAAAGTCCAGGGATAGACGTTCTCAGTCATCTCTTTAAGAGGTAAGTTGTCTCTCCAAGGTAGGCAGTCATTTTTCTGTGAAACATCACAGTTGAATCTCATGGGGGAAGGAGGAGTTCCTCAATCCAGCATGGCTTTGGCCTGTAGGTTTTTAAAAGTTCCATTGAGAGAGGAGCCTGGTTTGTTTCTTCCAACACCTTGTTTTAACGTTATTTTTGCTGCTGAAAGATGGCACAAATTCTAAATGCATCAGTTCCATGGTTCTTTTGCCAGCTTATAAAGCTGGCATGATTTGGGAGTGAAACCTACATTATATCCTTATACACTGTTTAAGTCTGTGTTGCTAAAATAGGATAGAATAGACTGGGTGGCTTATAAACAGGTATTTCTCATAGTTCTGGAGGCCAAGGTCATGGGGCTGCAATTTTAGGGTCTCGTGAGGGCTTGTTTTATCTCTTTGATCACTAATATCTCATTGTATTTTCATACAGAAGGAGCAAGGACACCATCTGAAGTTTCTTTTATAAAGGAATTAATTCTATTTATGAAGGTAATACTCACATGGTATCATCACCTTCCCAAGCCTCACCTCTAACCACCATCACTTTGGGTATTAGGATTTAACCCTGTTGATTTGGGCAACATATGTTCAGTCTGTAATACATCCTTTATCCAAAATAAAAGTTTTTATAAGCACAAAAATCTAGCCAACTATTGTTTGGGACATGATGCTGAAGACATAGCTTTTATTTCAAGTTCTTTTTTCTTGGAAAGGTGTAAACACATAACAGAATTACAAAGTAGACTTGTCTTTCCCAGTTGACCTCTTGGCATTTAGTACACTTCTCTTATTTACCATATCCCAGTGGAGATATTCTTTGCTAGCCGAGCCATGTTCCTTTCTTTTCCCATATGTACTGTGTTTATTTAATTACAGATAAACATAACCTTTGATAATGGGAGAACCTGCAAGCATGATGTTCTTTTGGCACTTAGAGCATTCTTCCATGATAATTACTTTAAATTATATCTCCTCCCCTGGCACTTTCCAACTGTTTCTTGCCTCTATTTTAAGACTCATCCTTTCTCTCGAGAAGATATGACCATTATAGAATTTCAGTAGTAATAAAGTTTACAGTGTGCCATGTACTGAACCCACCCTCTCATGTGTTCAGGATGTTTTAGTTTAAAAATGAAAGCTCTGGAATCGGACACTATAAGGTTCCAGTCTTAGCTCTGCTATTCTAGGTGACCTTGAGAAATAGCTGTTTAGTGCACTCATCTGTAAAGTGAAGATACTTGTGTTGAAGAATGTTGGCTGTCATCTTGATTGGCTTGAGAGATACCTACGAGATTAAGTAAGCACAGTTCTGTGTGTCTGGGTGGGTCATGGGGGGTATGGCTTTGGGGGATGTATCTTGCCCCTGGCTCCCTCTTTTTTAATTCTTTTCCTCTCTGCTTCCTAGCTGATATGAGGTGAGGTGCTTGCTGGCCTCCACCACTCCTTTCCACCATGATGTTTCTGCCTCCACCAAGGGTCAGTGAACTGAAACCCATAATACTGTGAGCCAAACTAAACCTTGCTTCCTTTACATTGTGTGTGTTAGATATTTGTCGCAGTGATGGAAAAGTGACCAAGACTACACTAACAGTATTTTTCTCATGGAGCCCATCAGTGAAGATCAGTTGTGTTTGTATATGGAAAGCATTTAGTACACAGGTACGCAGTCACACATCCATAAGAGTTAGCTTTATTGTAATAAATAGTCTATCCCAAATCACACAACTCTGAGGTGATGAGGTAGTTTCAAATCTACCCTGGCTGGCTCTGTGTCATTTTCACTGTCCAAATGGGACATTATTGTTACTACTGGTCGGAGAGAGAAGGCCCTTCCATTCTTCCATTTCCATTTAGTGGCACCTTCATTAAGTTCTGCCTCCACCTTTTCTTGGCTGATCTTTCCACACATATTTACACTCATTTGTGGGCCCCTCACAAGCTCTGGGAGGGAGCATGTCCTTCAGGAGCCCAGGACTGCCATGCCTGCTAGGATATGAAATTATTTCTTGTGTCTGGTATTATAAGCCCATGTGGCTGCCTTCCACATGCATCCTTTCACGTATTAAGGCTGTTCTCTCTCTCTTTTTTTCCAATTAAGACCTTTTATTTGGATGTTTTACACCCTAGAAAAAGAATCCCAGGATTTCAACTCCTGTGTGTTTTTGTCTTGCTTCTTTGTGATCCATGATGTCAGCTGAGATTATCTTTGCAGTGAAACCAGACTGAAGGGGTATGAGCAGATTATTCTGCCAGCTTCTTGGGTCTTTCAGCTACATATCAAACCTGGGGCTGATTACTCTACACTTGTTTTACTTTTTAAAAAAGTTGATTTAATTAGTACATTTTATATATGCATTCTGATCACATTCAGCACTGAGAACTTGTACCAGTAACATGACACATCTTGATTCTCATTTTTCCTATTCCCCTGCTGTCTTGTTACCCCCCACCCCTATATACATAAGCTTTGTTTCCTTTTTTACTATCAAATTTTTTTCTTTCTCTTCTTTATTTCCCTTACCTCCTTTTTCCTTTTGAACATTTTCTTCCTATTTCACAATACCTATAATATAATTATATAATTTTGGAACTCATTTACACCTTCAGTTTCTCATACCAAAGAAATGATGGTATTAACATATCTGTGACCTATTTATTTGACTTATGAGTATGTCCTCAAGGCACATCCATTTGAATATGAATGACTCAGATTCGTGATAGCAGCTGTTCTTTGTGGAGTGAGATGAAATTTCAGTGTTGTTTTCATTTGTGTCTCAAATGACCAGTAATGTTGAGCATTTCTTCATATGCTTCTTAGCTGCCTTTAGTTCTTCATCTAAAACGTGTCTGTTCATTTCAGATGTCCATTTTTGAATTGGATTTTTAAATTTTGGGAGGCAGATTTTTTTGAAGTTTTTAAAATATATTTCTAGGTAGTAGCCCTTTGTCTGAGAAACAGCTGGTTAAAGTTTTTCTAATATTGTAGGTTGTCTTTTTGTTATGATGGTGGTTTTTCTTGCTGTGTGGAAGGTTTTTAGTAAGATGAAATCCCAGTTGTTGATTCCTTGTGCTAGTTCTATGCTGCTGATATTTGTTCATAAAGTCTTTCCCTAAGCCAATGTCTTCAAGAGTTCTACCTTACCTATTTTCCAGCAGTTTTAGTGGTTCTGTTATAATATTTAGGTCTCTAGTCCACTTTGATTTTAATTAAGTACATGATGAAAGACATGGATCTAACTTTAGTCTTCGGCAGCTTGAAACCTAGCTTTTCCAGCACCATTTGTTAAAGAGGATATCTTTCCTTCATTGAGTGTGTTTGGCCCCTTTGTTGAAGATGAGGTGGCTTAAAATATCTGGAGTTATTTCTGGATCTTCTAGTCTGTTCAGTTGATCGTCATGTCTGTTTCTTTGGTAGCACTGTGCTGTTTTTATCACAGTGGCTTTGTAGTGTACTTTCAAATTGAGGATTGTGATACCCCTTGCCATGTCCTTGTTCCCTATAATTGCTTTTGTTATTTATTCTAGTTCTCTTGTGGTTGCAGATGAATTTTTGAATTATTTTTCTCTAGCTCTGTGAAATATTCTGTTGGGATTTCAATTGAGATTGCATTGAATCTATATAGGACTTGTGGGAGTATAGCGCTTTTGACAATATTGGTTCCTCCTACCCATGAGCAAGGGATGCCTTTCCATTTTCTGATATCTTCTTTAATCTCCTTTTTCAGAGTGCTGTAGTTTTCAGAGTAGAGGTCTTTCACCTCCTTTGTTAAACTGCTTCCTAGATATTTCATTTTTTGGATGCTATTGTAACAGGAGTTGATTCCCCAATTTGTCTCTCAGTGAGTCTGTAGTTTGTGTATACAAAGGGTATTGATTTTTGAGTGTTGTATCCAGCTTTGCTACTAAAACTGGTGAGTAAGTCAGCAGTCTTCTGGTTGAGCTTTTAGAATCGTCTATATCATGTCATCAGAAAACAATGACAGTTTAACTTCTTCCTTTCCTATCTTTATTCCTTTTCTTTCTCTTGTCTAATTGCTGTGGCTTATGTTTCCTGCACTATATTGAACAATTCTACAATTGTTTAACCTCCCTGTGAGGTTCATTATTACAGTTTTTCCAGCCCCATGATCAGTGATTTCATATTCGTCAATGTAACCACTGCAGTTAGAAACCAGATGATGACTCTGAAGCTCTGCCCAAATAAGGACCTGGTGTTTGCCTCTTTTTTGGCATTATTGATGCTTTTGAAAGCATTATAAGGCTGATATCTTGATACTCATGCACCTGACCTCTGTGTGTATATAGTGGCATGAAAAAGGAGATACTATTTATTATGATTTTGGAACCTAATAATATCCTTCAAACAGATCACTGAATTCTATTGATCGCTGGCATGGCTATCTAAGTATCTAAGTTCCACAGTATAAACTCTCATCAATATTGGGGTAACTTCCAAATTGTTTTCTGAGCTTATTGTGTTGCCTCTATTTCAGCCTGAACCTTCTTCCCTTTGTGCCCCAGCTCAGCTCCAGGATGGTGTCAGCCTGACACTTCTTGCTCACAACTTTTGAGTGACTTTCTGACACAAGATGCCTGTTCCTCGGTGCAGAGCATGGCCCTTCAAGGGCTGGCTGCCCCTGTGGTTATATTTTTGGACCTGTCAGGCTATGCAGGGATCATTTTCTGACATTAGCACTGTTTCCCTGTTGTGTGTCTGGCCACAGCAAACTCTTCAGTTAGCAAGAGGGCACCTACCCCAGGAAGCCTTTCTTCTTGTGGGTCCCAAGTGCTCATCCAGAGAGTTCTGAATGTCTCTTTGTCTCTGCCCTATAAGTTAGAACCTTTAATACTGATCCCAAAGGTTCCAATATTTTTTCCCTTAGAAGAAGCTTTCTTATCTTCTTCACTTAAGTTGATAGACAAATGATAGAGCAAGAAACTTGAGCAGTAAAATAAATTAAGAAAAGCAGCTCAGCCTTACTAATGATTAGGACAAATTCAAATTAAAGCCATAAGTGGATACCATCTCACACTTCTAAGGTTGATAAAAATTTAAAAAGAACAGTCACTCTGGGTGATTTTATGAATCTAGTAAAATTGAAGGACACATGTACCGTCATAATTCTAATTCTGGCTATAGAATTTGGACAAATTCTTGCACAAAGGAAAAATACAAAACTGTTTATTGATGCATTAATTATAGTAATAAAAAGTCAGTTGTTTAGATATCCATCAAAAAACACAGAAATAATGAAACATAGTATACTCATCAAGTAGAATATTGTATAGCAGAAAATATAAGTAAACTAGACCTAAAATTGCTACCATGAATGTTTCATCACTCATTGAAAACATGAATAGAAATGAAAATTGTAGAAGGACACTTATAATATACTACTTAAAATTTAAATGAACAATCAAAATCATATAACATGTTTTAAGCAAAAATATAAAGGAACGTTTGGATATGAAAACATCTGGTATCTGGTTACCTATGGAGTGAGGGAGTGGAGTCAACACAACAGAGTGGGACAGTATTTGTAATGTTTGTTCTTTTTTTTTTTTTTTCTTTTTTTTGAGACAGAGTCTCGATTTGTAGTTCAGGCTGGCCCTGAGCTCAGCCTCAAACTCACATCCCAGCAATCCTCCTCCTTCTGCCTCCTGAGTGCTGGGATGACAGGCGTGAGCCACCACGCACGGCACTGTGGTATGTGATACTGGTTGCTGCTGGGCGTGAGTCTCCATGCCCCGTATTGTATGTGGTTAACTGGGGACTGAACCCGGTTGAATTTAAATTGAACCCGGTTGAAATTAAATCCTTATTAGATTTGGAGCAGAAAATACCTGAAAATCCTCTGAACCCCTTTCCCCATCTCTATAGTGAAACAGCTCCTGAGTTATGTCAGGATCTAATGAGATAATGCAATTCAGACAGTGCAGTGTTTAGAATATGTATTGAAAATTCAGTCAGTGTTAGAAGTAGTGATCCTTCTAGCAGGCTCCTAATACATACTGGCTGAATTCTAAGTGAAATAATGTCAGCTGTTAATAGTAAATATATGATTATTTCCCTTCTTGCCTACTGGAGTCCTCAAACTTCAACTGAAAGGTGAATGATGTACTCAAGTTTGTATGCGTAGAGTTTCATTTTTTCCCCTTAGGTCTGGGCAGCCCAGGTCAATATTTGTTTTCCAGGCTGGATTAATTTCCCTGACTTTTTAGATAATTTAAATGATTGAAGTGTTTCAGACAGAGCTTGTCTAAATGCATAGCTTGTTCAACACAGAAGAGAGACTTGACATATTGAACCTTGCAGCCTCTCTCTCTCTTTCTCTCTACCCCGTCCTGCAGAGCACATTGCTCTTCTTGCTTTAAAGTTTTCTAGTGGCCTCTGACTTACTGTAAACTGATTGCAAGTAAGTCCTGAAAATTGAAGCCCTCAGCCCACATCAACTCTGCTGCCCAGCCCTAGCTCACCTTTTTTCCCTGTGCTGCTCCAGCAAGACCAAGGAGCATGTCTTGTCCACTCCACCTCCAGAGACACACAGCTGCATCACAGCCAGTGTAGGGACAACGCTGGGCGAGCAGGCCTCCTTGTCAGTCTGACTTCCCATGTATAGATCCTTGTGCAGGTTGCAAAGGAAACAGTGTAATGCAAAATATCAGCAAGGGAGAAAGAAGACAAAAGCTGGGGCTGAGGCAGGCAACATGCCTGATTTTTTGTAATAAATCTTCTCTTACCATAAAATCAAATAATAGCTATAAAATCAATTATGAGTACCATGACTTAATGTGCTAATTAGTTAAAGTCCCATGGAGGATCTAAAAGTCTAATAAACAAGGCTTTCTATGCTGAAAATCTTGTCCAAATATTCTGGAGTTAGAATTCCAGGATCTGAATCCCAAATATGCCTTTACAGAGGTAGCTCATGTAGCTTCTGTTCCTTAGCAAATCACTTAACTGCATGTCTCCTTAAGATGGGGGGAATATTAGTACCTATTTCAGAGGTTGGATGTGGAAATTAAATGAATTAATATTTTTAAATCAACTATTCCTGCTAGTGGGAAATACAAAAAAAAAATGACTAGGAATTATCCTCTGCCTAACATGGTGGAACTAAAAAAAATTGTTTTGTGTCTTAATATAAGTTATTAGTATTTTTAATAGGACAGTAGTAGATTTAAAAATTTATTTTTAGTGCGAAGGATGGGACCAGGGCTTCATATATGCTTCATATACACTCTTTGTTACTCATCTACAGCTTCAGGGGAAGTTGGTATTTTTAAAGCAGAAGCATAGTTTGACTGCTTTAACAGGGTAGATGTTAAGCAGGCTTACAGGGATCGAGAAGAAACAGAAAGACCAAATGGTGAGATTTTGTAGAAATCTGAGTGAGAGATGATGGCTTGGACAAGATGGTAGCTTTTGCAGTAGGGAGAGGTCTTCCCAACTTCTAAATGATCTGTCCCTTTTTCCTTTGGTCTATGGTACCCATATCTATCCCAAATCAAGTGCCTCACCACGTGTGTGTGTGTGTGTGTGTGTGTGTGTGTGTATGTGTGTATGTGTGTCAAGTGCACATGAATGCGTGCTGTGTATGTGTGTATGCCATAAGAATCATGTGTATATGTGTGATTTGAACTGTAATATTCATTTTATCTATGCACTGATTCTTCTGTGAATACCACACTTTTAAAACACTAAGACTTTGTGCTATGTGTTATATCTGGGAGTAGCTTTTTTTTCTTTGCCCTTACTTTTCACAGTTAACTTGGATATTTATGTTTTTTATTCTGCTATGTACATTTTTGTGTGAATTTATTAAATGCTTCAAATCAGAAGTTTTATGTGATTATACCGTATGAATTAATTTGGAAAGAATTATCATCTTTTGTATGTATCATTTCCATGCATTTGTATATTTTTCTTTATGTCCTATAGCTAAAATTTTAAAATATACTCTATAAGGATTTTATGTGTTCTTTTTTTAGATTGAGTATGTTATTTTTAATTGCTTTTTATGGATAGTTTTTTAATAAATTGATTTTATTTCTAGAAACTTTGCTGAAGTTTTTCCTTAGATCTCATAAGTTCTCCCTTAACTCTTTTGAATTTTTATATTTTCTGCAATTACTTTGTAGCTTGGAACTGAAGTTCATAGTTCTTTGCCTGCAAGTTGAAATTTCTATCTTAATAAATGTAAAAATTCAAGACCCCTTTTTTTCAATGTTACCAAGTTTTAGAATGCTACGGTCTCCTTCTAGAGGAAGTTTCTAGGTTCTTTATGTCCTCAGCAAAGCATTTGTCAAGACAAGTGCTAAAGGTGGCAAAGTTTTATGTTTATTAAAGGTGGGAAAAGAAACGGACTTTGAAGAGTAAGTTTGGGCCAAGTGAAGTAGGAAAAAAGTACACGCTACAGTGTAGGGGTAGATCCTATGAGGTGGAACACAGTAGCCCCGAGCTCAGTGGTGCCTGTCCTTTTGGATCTTCTACTCCTCAGGGTGACATCGATCCTATCCAGAACTGCTTAAGTTCTCCTAGAATGCTATGTGCAGGCTTTACAGTTAACAGGTCACGCCCACTCTCCCAGACATCCTGTCCCACCCTAATCTCCTGCCTCAGTAACATGAACCAAAATGTACAATTTCAGGAACTTAGTGAAACCGCAAGCAGGAATAATCAAAACACTTTTCCAAGTACATTTATACTAAACCATATTCTCAAACACAGTAACTTTCTTAGTAGTGGCAACAATAAAAAAATCAATCTTTCAGTTCACATACAGATTTAGAACAGTAGTTCAGAAGCATATACAGATATCTCAGCCACTTCTAGATTTAAATTTATTTTACCTTAGGTAAATGATATGTTTTCATTTTTGTTAATATATACATATCTTTACTGATATATGAACATTAATGTTACAGTTTCCCATTTTGTTTATGTACCACATACATCAATTTAACACACGGCAGGATCTATAATTGTATATCAACAATAAAATTTACCAAGTATTTAAATATTTAAACACAAGAATACAGATCTGTTTTCAATTTTGTTTATTTAGATGATCTCTTACATAAAAGGATGCAGAAGTCTACCGATTTTCAACTAATTAGAATTATAAATTTTCAGACTAAAAAAAGATCATATATTTAAATGGATTTACATAAAAGAATTATGTGTGAATTTCTGTGAGTTACTCAAATAACATTTAAGTAGTCATATCCCATCTTAGTCTAAGTATAAATATTCAGACTGGATAGTAATTTAAAAAATTTCTAACCATAGGCGCTATTTTTCAGCCTTATAAGATTTCCAAGGGATATCATTTCTAGTTGGGAATAGTTCCATGGAAATAATGGCACACTTACTTGTTTTTAGACTGCAGATAAGATCACACAAATCTATTGCCTGTGATATAACAGTTTTGAATTAGTAATTTGAAAAGTTGCAAGAAAGGAATAAATAGTATCGCAAGATTGTCGCTTGAAAAATTGGAAACAGCATCAGTGGTCAAAACTGAAGAAAAAATTGTGTGAACTGGCATGTTTATTTGATGGAATATCAGGCAGCTATTGGAGTCTGAAAACTACACAACACAGGAAAAATTGTGCTATATAGATGGAAAATCTATAAAAATTGAACAAAAACAAAGCTGCTTATTAGATGTGTAAAGTGTGTGTGCTTTGCCCTGTAAGAAAAGAATTTAATAGCGTGACGGTGGTGAGATTGTGGAAGAACCCTTTATCTTCTGAATTTCCTGTGGTAATGATAATAGCTGCTGCAGCACCTTAAATATCTGTCTTTGTGCCTGGCACTGCACAAGACAGTTTATAGACAGGATTTTCATCTTCACAAAAATCAGTATCAGTGCTTCTCCAGCTTCAGGGAGTAGTGCCAGGAAGGCTTTCACGGCTCTACGCTTATGGCTTCAGCTATAGTAGGTCTAGGTAGGGTTTGGGAATTTGCTTTCCAGATGAATCCCTAGAAGTGTTAATGCTTGAGGTCCAGGAAACACGCTGTTAAACCACTGACTTAGAGGAACTTCCCCTGTTGTAAATGAGAGAACTGAGAGTCTGAGGCTGAAGAGCCAACCTAGTTAGTTGTACCGCTGGCCTTTGACCTAAGTCTAGCTGAAAGCCTCTTTTCTAGTTTTATTTGTCCATGCAGTGTGATCCTGTTACTCAGAGACAAAGGCTCTTGGTTTATCCTCTCAGGCTATGCTGGCATTACAATGCTTCACATTATGAGTATGTGTAGGGAAATCAGAGTCTGGCTCTTTAGGCTCCAAAATTCAGAGATGAGCATCTTGTTGATATTCCTCATCACACTGAATACAACGAGTCCAGTTTCTTACATAAACAAAACACTCAACAGGCTGATCTATGAAGTTGGGGTGTCAATTTACTGTAAGAAATACAATGTTCATGGAACCAGCTATTCCTGGTTGGCTTGGGAATACACTCTTTTTGAAAATGTATCTGTGCACGAGAAACCCAGTTGTCAGAAAGCTGTTTGGTGACAATGGAATCACACTAAAGAATTCACTAATGTGTTTCAAGGGTTTCATGTTGCCATGTCAGCTGGCTTCCTGTGCCCATACCGTCTATACCAAATGCATACATTTGGAGAAAAAGGAGAGACAGCCACATCAGGTGGGTCAGAAGCCACACTGGACTGACTCATTAAATCAAGCTGTGCTTCACTGACCCCTGGACACAGCTCAATAGGACCTGACACTGGAAGCTCCCATGTGTCCCCTTTCTCTTCTGCTTCTAAGATCATTTTAAATTTATGATTAATGTATTTTGGGTGTCTAAGTAGCTGCAAACTCATGATAGTTGAGATCTGCACACCTGGGAGACAATTTTCTCTTTAAGGTAACCTTGTATTTTATTTATAATTACTGTTTAGCTCTCAATGGATCTTCACTTCTGCCTGCCATGGCTTGAAGCTTGGTTTGTACAAAAATTCACAGAGATAAATAGTTTTTTGGTTTTAGGGATGTGAGCTCCAAAGTCAGGGGAAGAAGGGGTGAAGCTTGTAGTTGACCTCTGGAGGTATCTGCAGAGGCCATCGACAGAGATCCTACCCCATTCATCAGGGAGACTTGGGAGTGTGGAGCACAAGTGATGTTCTTGAATAAAACACTGCTCCAATAACACACTTGAATACCTGGGGTTCTTGGCCAGGGTGTTCTGCTTGTGTGTGTGGTCTGGTGGCCCCGGTAGACTAGGAGTTAGTCCGCAGAGCAGAACCTGGAGGCTGATTAGAAATGTGGGTCTATGAGCTCCACAACAGACCCACTTCCCCAGGCATTGCGGGAGCAGAGCCAGCTGTCTGTTAGTGAGGCATCTAACTACTCTGATGCGGTGGTTTGTGAGCTAGTGTCTTACACCTTTGTGTTTAAGGCACTGGGAGAAGGATCTTGAATATACTCTAATATATGGTCTGTGCTGACATTAACACTGATGTTATTCGTCTGTCTGTCTTTCTTCACCGAGTTCATACAAATGTCTTACCTTGGTAGCCATGATGATGGCTGTGGGGCCATGCACGGTGATCAGGACAACATGTTCTTGAGCTGCTCACTTGTGAGGAGCAGCACGGACCTGCTTGCATTCAGTCACGGGCTGAGTGACAGTGGGGAAGTTACTTCATGCTCAGTGTCCTTATTTGTAGACTACAGATAGAGTACTGGCAAATGTGTTTGTCTGGAAGAATAAAGCCTTTACTGCTATTTAAATTATATATTTTTTGGTACTAGGGGTTGAACTCAGGACTGTGTGCTTGCAAAGCAGGTGCCAGAATCACTGAGCTAAATCCCTGGCCCGAAAATAAAAATTTAGAAGACTTCTTTTGGTCAAAGGAATAGTTTTAAAAAATGTTTTAGTGAGCATCTGGGAGGGGTGGGGGGGTGGGGAGGTCTCTCTTGCAGGGAGTTCCCAAAGTGTCGCCGAAGCTTCTCCTCCATCATCTGCTCTGCGGGGCTGGCTGGTGCTCCCAAGAGCTGGTGTTTGCCTAGGAAGCCACTGCTCTGGGCCAGTCTTCTGCAGTGCCTCAAGGACGTGTGCCCATTTGTTCTGTCCCGTGGGGGTTAAAAGTGGCAGATCTTCCTGGGAGACGGCTTTTAGGTTTTGCGTGAGTCAGCACAGATGTCTGCCTTTAGGCTAGGAAAATCCAAGAGGCTTCTGTCAATCCCGCCTTTTCTTGGAATATTTTAGAAAGACCTCTGCCCATGGGAGAGCACTGAGCAGTACATGTGTGACAGTGTCATTGACGCTCTTGCCATCTGTGTCCTCCGAAGGACTCCATCACAGCAGGCCCTGTGTGGGGGACATTTATGGCCTGAATTTCATGATCTTCCAGTGCAGAAGTTCTTTTAATTTGTTCTGCTTCCTTTTATGTCTAGAGCTGCATTTTTAATATCTTGGCAGATGGCATTTAAACACTCAGGAATTTTATGCTTGCAGTCTGCTGGGTGTGCTGGTAGGGCATTTCTTCAGAGTACAATTTTTATTCTTTCTGATAATAATATAACTGCAGGATTTTCATCCACCAACTTGTAGGAATGTGCATCTCTCTCACCTGTGTTTGCTTAAGTAGCTGTTTCCAGTTCTTATTTCTTAACAGCTCGATAAATATTTCTTTATTTTCTTTCAACAAAACTTTGCAGTGTTTTTGATACCTATTACATGTAGAATAACAAACATTTAGGTTTTGAGTATAAGAACAGCAAACTTCGTCACATTATATTTGAGGTCTTTAGACAATCATGTGTTCTGGATAATGAAAGAGGATTTTTTGCAATAGGGAATAAAGCTGTGTGGCTTTAGTTTAGGCCTTTTGGATATGAATATGTGACTTGAAAGCCAAATCCACACTGGCCACCTACTGGTTGAAAAGGTTAGTATTTCTAAGGCTGAATGTTTTTATGGAGATGTAAGTAGAGCACTGCAGAATTCCTACTTTTATTACCAATCCTTTAAAAGACAAATATTTATGGAAATGGGGATATATTTCAATTTACATTGTACCTAATATGTTCCCCAGGACTGCAAGAAATAAAAACAAGATACCCAAAGGAAAAATATTTATTGAATACTCAATCTTTACCCAGTATCATGTTTGTTCCAGTGAGGGACACTGGCCATTCAAGACATGGTTTCTATTCTAAAGAAGGTTTAAAAGTCCAGATAAGGGGCCGGGGATTTAGCTCAATGGTTCCGTCGCCTGTCTTGCAAGCGCAAGGATCTGGGTTCGATCCCCGGTAACCACATACCTATACTGGGTGTGGAGACTCACGCCCAGCAGCAACCAGTACCACATACCACAGTGCCGGGCGTGGTGGCTCACGCCTGTAATCCCAGCACTCGGGAGGCAGAGGCAGGAGGATTGCTGTGATGTGAGTTTGAGGCTGAGCTCAGGGCCAGCCTAAACTTCAAAGCAAGACCCTGTCTCAAAAAACCTAAAAAAAAAAAAAAGAAAAAAAAGTCCAGATAAAAGTACAGAAGGTAACATTCAGAAACTTCATGCAAAATCATGATCGGAAAAACACATTTACTTGTCTTTGACTTTCTTTTTTTTCTTTTTGAGACAGGATTTCACTTTTGTAGCTGAGGCTGGAGCTGAGCTCAGCCTCAAACTCACAACAATCCTCCTGCCTCTGCCTCTCTAGTGCTGGGATCACAGGCGTGAGCCACCACACCCGGCACTGTGGTATGTGGTACTAGTTGCTGGTGGGCGTGAGTCTCCACACCTGACATTGTTGTATATGCCTACCAGGGATTGAATCTGGGCCCTTGCAGTTGCAAGGCAAGTGCTGGAACCAGTCAGCTAAATCCCCAGCCCTCCCTCTGACTTTCTTGAGGAGAAAGTCCACAGAGCACACCACAAGCTTCTTCCCTCTTTATTCACTCTATTTACACGGAAAAAGCGAGTGACCCGTGGACAGATGGAACACTTGCCATCTTTCTCCCTCTCAGGCTCTGCATGATGCTTTTTTCCATAAAGTGTTTCTCCCCTGGTTATGCATCCACCTTCATTCATTCTGGCCCAGGGCTGCCCGAGGTTCTAGGCCTAAGATAGAATAAGCATTGGTCTAGGGGGATCTGCAAAGGCCTGGACTTTAGCAAACCTACTTGGTAGTAAAGCTAGTATTTTTTGAGCTCCACATTCATTTTTTGTTTTGACTCTCAGTTTTTACAGACACTAGGTTAGGAAGAGATTTGAGTAGTGCATGACACTGAATCTTATGTCCATGGTGAGTCCAGGAGGGTTGTTGGGGTGGTTGGAGAAGACCTTGTGAAGATTCACTGTTGTTGGGACTTGCAATGAAAAGAAAGCCATTTTCCAGCCTTGTTTATAATCTCTCTGACTTTTAAGCTAATAAAATGTGAAGAAATAGTGCGATTACTTTTCCATGTTGTCTTATTTTTATTTTTTGCAGTCCTGTAACCAGAGACTAAAAAAAGGTTTCATGAATCCCACTAAGGAAGAGAAATGAAGAGAACACTAGAGTTTCATAAGTTGTTAGATTTATAAATTGAAACAAGATTATGTTTATGACTTGTTTAGATGCAAGAGCTTCTCTGAAGTATCGTTTGCCCAAACTCTATTCAAACTTGTCCTAGTATTTGGGAAAATGGAGGGGGGTTGTCAGTCTTAGGGAGAACACTGTGCCATCACATCTTGCTGACAGTGACAGATTTGGATGCCAAAGCAAAGTGGCAGCTCTTTGCACACTGTTGGTTGTAGATGAGCCAGTCTTGTGCACCGAGACTCCTTCCTCATTGGCCAGGGGTGGAGATGGAGTGAGTGGGCTTGAAAGTCACTGACAGCTCCCAGAGTTTCCTTTAGAAAACTTTGTACTGGCCAACCAGGTGCTCTATAAAACTGTGTGGATTTGAACACACGCAACTCGAAAATGTCTGTTATCTCCAGACTACCCTGTGTTTTCAAATGGATCTCAAGTCGCCATTTATACATTGTAAATGTGGAAAGGCCCTCGAAGATTATTTGAAATTTGAGCTGATTACAAAAGGACCTATTTTCAGCAATTGTGACAAAATGACCAAAAGGGATTCAGGACAGTGTCTTACACATTGTGATGTTTAATAGAAGGTTTTTGGCTTCAGATTAATATAAGGACTTGTCAGCATGTCACCAGCAATTCTGGACCATCCTTTTTCATCTATACTTTAAATATTCCCTAAATCTACACCCCAAAAATTGCCAAATGTTGGGAGAGGAAAGTTGGAGTTCTGCTGGGTTTGTGTTGCTTTATTTGTTCTGGATTTAGAGATAAAACCTTCCAGGAGATGAACTGTATCGAGGGCTTTTTGTTTCATATTGTTGAGATGTGTTGTTATGCACAGTCCATTCATATTAAAAAATGAAATGTGTAAACCCAAATTAAAATGCATAGCGTGGATGCCTCAGAGGGGGCTTTTGAAACACCCAGGCATGAATTTCTTGTTAACCAGAAAATGATTTTAACGTTGGGAAGCACGGGGTAGGAGCCGGGAAGCCTGGGCCTCCTAAGCTGTGGGGTGGGGGCTCCATATTGCGCACATTTATCTCTGTTGCCAGGAACTCCATGCTGCCATCTGTCTTGAGCTTTGCCAGAGCTACCTGTGGTTTAAAAGGACAGAAAGGTCTGGACAACAGGGAGGCTTAGGGAAATAATGTGGAAATGAAACATAGCAATTTTTTGGTTAACTTTCCTCTTGACACACTGTATGGGGTGTTCAGCTCTTTCTCAGGACTCATGCTGTGAGGATACTTTCATGATGATATTTTAAAAAGACAAATCTAGCTTCCTGTGGTGACCACAGTCATAACCCGGTATCCAGAAACACAGTTATCAGCTTTCCATCGGAGCTCTTCGCCAGAGCTCCAGAGGAAGGAGTGAACTGCTGGGCAGAGCTTTCCACAGAGCACTGAAATTGTTCACTGAGGTTTGGACCTTCTATAACCAGAGGACACAAAAGAACTAAAACAATAGGGAAGAAGGTTCGGAAAATCCTGCACCTGCCTTGCAAGTGCAAGGTCCCTGCTTTGATCCCCAATAACCACATACAACAATGCTGGGTGTGATGACTCATGCCCACCAGCAATCAGTACCACATACCACAGTGCCAGATGTGGTGGCTCATGCCTGGAATCCCAGCACTTGGGAGGCAGAAGGAGGAGGATTGCTGTGAGTTCAAGGCTGAGCTCAGCGCCAGCCTGAACTACAAAATGAGACTCTGTCTCAAAAGACAAAAAAAAAAAAAAAAAAGAAAATCATCTTTGAGGGTACATGGCCAGTGATGGCTCTGTGTATCAGCACCGACACTGACATCTGCCTTTTCTTTAGATGGCATCCGCACTGTGGAAATTAGATTTGAAAATTGTGGCGGTTCGATGAACAGTGGACCACAAAGACCTTAACTATGTACATGCAGGGAAATGGAATTTGTCTGAGGGAATGTAAATGTCACAGTAAGTACACTACATTTTTATTTTAATTTTAAAGGTTAAATTCTAAGTCATGCAATATAATTGGAAAAAAAAAAAGTGAAGCAGTGAGTCTAAATGATAATTGGCCAGCAATTCTAAAAGATAAATTATAGGCCAGGTGTGTGGCATTAAATCCTAATTCTTGATTCCTAAAATGAATTATCTGGGGGTCTGATGACTTATCAAGCAAAACTCACCAAACACAGCACCTGGCACTTTGCAACAGGTGTTGGTCTTTTATGTTCATCTCTTTCCCTACTTTTATTTTATTTTATTTTATTTTTTTTTTAGTGTGACAGAGTTAACCAGGAGTAATAAAATGTCATCGGAAATCCTGCTTTCCTATTTATTGAAAGATAAGGAAATCACAGTATCAGAGAAATTGTCTGGTTGATACCAAGAAAATTAGTTTAAAAGTCACCTGTTTAGGAAGTATGAATACTTCACTGAAAATGTAATTCCCTTTTAGCAAGTCTAAACATTTCAGGATGTCCTAAGCTGTCCCACAGAACTTTTCCACCCTTTGTTTCTTCCCGGATAAGCCTTTTCATCTCTTGGGTCCTTCACCAGTAATTGCTTATAAAGCAACAATTGTCTAGCAGTAAAGGAAGCTTTAGGGTCATTTGGGAGAGCTGAACCCCAGGAATGGAGGGACAAGGTCCCAGAGCCCCTTCAGCCTCTGACCTGCTGTTGTTCCTTGGGCAGCCTCAAGTGAGAAAAGTAGTGTAGAAGCACTTGTTGATCTTAAGCATCTCTTCCTCCTTCTTTGTGGACTCTTCTTCTGGCCCATAATAGAGACAACAGGAGGGGCTGTCCCTGAGCTCCAGGTTTCTCATTTGGGGATAGCAAGAGAGTATTCCAGGAGTTCTCAAAAGGCAGGAAAATGCATGGAAATGATGGAGATAGCGGACTTAGAAAGCACAGCTTCCTCTGTCTTTGTCTAATGTCTTCTAGTCTTATTTAAAGGTAAGACCATTAATGGGCCGAGGATTTGGCTCAGTGGTTCCGGCACCTGTCTTGCAAGCGCAAGGACCTGGGTTTGATCCCTGGTAACCACATACAATACTGGGCGTGGAGACTCACCCCAGCAGCAGTCAGTACCACATACCACAGTGCCGGGCGTGGTGGCTCACGCCTGTAATCCCAGCACTCGGGAGGCAGAGGCAGGAGGATTGCTGTGATGTGAGTTGGAGGCTGAGCTCAGGGCCAGCCTGAACCACAAAGCAACAACCTGCCTCAAAAAAACCTTAGGAAAAATAAATAAAGGTAAGACCATTAAAGTGGCATTTGGGGTTGTGTTCATCCTCAGACTGCAGTTGGCAGAGGAGTGTGGGGCAGCAAGTGGCCGCTCTGGTGATGCTGACTGGTGTATTCAAAAACTTGTAGTTTTGGGAGGGCTGCGCCCCTGTCTGAGTTGTAATTTTTTTCCTTAAAAAAAAAACAAGATTCAACCTCATTAGACATATCCTGGGAAATCAGCAGAATTTTAACTGCTTCAGCATTTCCGAGTCAGCACTGGGTGCTGATGTGCTGCTCCCAGTCACACCTTTGGTTTGTTTTGCAATGCAGAGTTCGGTTTCCCTGCTGTGACAGCTGCCTTGGCTTTGGTTATAGTGCAATAAATTCAAATAAACATTTATGAGGGTAAGTAATCATATTTTATGCAGACAAATTATTCTTCCTTAAAAATCACTCTTTAAAAATACATGCTATTTCTTTCTCTCAGTCAGCACATCAAACTAATAAAAGTTATTATACCATCAAAATTGCCTTCATGACTGCTTATTATCCTGTTTCTGTTAAATTTAGAAGTTTGGTCTCTATTTTATTTCTCCCACCCTTACCACCAATTTTAATATGGTTACTACTACTGTAAGAAATCACGATTATTTTATTTATCTCATAATTATGACAAAACTTATAGGCAAGCACCCCTGATAGATGACAGTATCCAGTAAAATATGTACAGTTTCCAAATCCAAGTGTATATGTGAGTAACCAGCTCATTAGCAATGGTAATGTGTGTTCCCAACTGAATTTATAAGTCAGTGTTCTCCTGGTCAAAGATACTGTGGGTTTCTCCCTGTTTTGAGGCTCCTTTTTGCCTTCTTATCAAGCAACACTTGGGCTTCTGCTGTGGAGGGTATGCAGGACATGGTGGTATTCTTTGGCCCCTCTCCTGCCAATGAAAGAAAATGCCCTAGTTCCCTGGTGCATGCACTTGAGTGTGTATGTTTGAGTGTAAGAAAAAGGAACCTCTAGGGAAGAATGAGAAAGGCTTTCAGTGCTCAGGGAATGATGCAGGAGGAGGATTTGGGGAAATGCTGCCAGCCGCTGTCGGGTGGAACCTGCAGATGGATTCTGCTGAGCAGGACCCTGCACAGAAAATCAGCATTAAAAAAAAAATGATTTTATTGTATCTTTTTTATTTTATTTTTTATGGCTCTGAGGACTAAACTCTCCATGAATTACATCCCCAGTCTTTTGAGACAGGATCTCACTCAGGCACTGATGTCCCCAGGCTGGGGCCAAACTTTCTGTCCTCCTACATCAGTCCTCTGGGGCTCTGAGATTGCACCACCACGCCGCGCTGACAGTGAGCAGTTTTCAGTCCTCACTGAGTGTGGCCCATTCTGAGCCACATAATACACTTGCGGTCCTCTGAAGGGGAACTCATAAACTCTGAATCCATAGGCCAAACCAGACCTTGCAGATGGTGTGTGTGTGAGAACGTATCTGTTCAGTAAGACTGAAGCCCACCGCCTCGGCCTCACACTCAACGTGAGTGTCGACATGAGTAGTCACTTCCTGGCAGTGACACTCTCGAGCAGAACCTCGGACTCCGCATTATCTAAAAATGATGCCTTTTGAGTCGACTAAGCCCGAACAAGCACCTGCCAGTCATCCCCGGAAGCTCGAGGTGCAGGAGGCCATGTAGGAACAAGAAACAAATACAGATTTGTGCTCAGAGTGACAGGCTTCGATTCTGGCCCGCCACTCCCTGGCTGTGTGCGCTGAGGAGACTCCTCATCTCCCTCCTGCACTTTGTTTTCTGCTCTAGTAAGATAAAGTTCCTTCAAAGGCCCAAGTACGAAAGGCTGAGCTCCAGCTTGATGCTTGAGGAGGTAGTAGAGCCTGTAAGGCGTGGCGCATGCTGGGAAGTGTTTAGGTCACGGGGTCGCCCTCAGAGGGGACCACGGGCTTCTCCCCTTTGCTCTTGAGCTTTCTGGCCCTGTGGGGAGCAGTTTTGTTCTGGCATGTGCTCCCGCCATGACGTCCTCCCTGACCACAGCAACAGCGCCTCTCAGTCACCAGGCGGAACCTCTTCTAGAGCCCAAATCCACCTCTGTCTCGTCCTCTGTCTCTCTGTCTCTGTCTCTGGCTCTCTGGTATGGTGATCGGTACAGCTAGTGTTCCAACACTGAGCTACACACCACGGCCTACCTTTCCTCTTTGTAAGTTCATTATGTCAGGTATTATAACGACGGGAAGGGAACGTGTTTCCTCATCTATAAAATCAGGTCAACAGTACCTTCTCCCTGGGATTATTGTGTACATTAAATAAGAGAGCACATACAAAATATCCATCGTGGTATTTGGAATAAAATAGGTACTCAAAAAAAGTAGCTTTATTATTTTTATTACGGTGATTTCCCTTCATAGTAACTTTAACATAAAACAGTTAAGCTGATTTGCATGAGCTGCTTAGACATGCAGTTCACTCTGGTTATTTAAATCCATTTTTATTCCATATTCAGTTTGAAGTATAGTTCATGTCATGAATATTACTTGAGTCTTTAAATGAGAAACACTCAGAAAATTATTGCCAGCGATGTATCATAATTATAATGTTTTTGACTTAACATTTTAAAAAATAACCAGTTGTACTTATAAATATCTAAGTATAATATTTTCCTTTCTACTGAAAGGAAATATTTTTCATTTATTGCAGTTCTACCTCTGAAAGTAAACACTGTGGCATAAACATACCAACCAGGCTGTCTTGAGCTTAAAACTCAGTGAAAATAAATTTAACTTTGGGGAAAGATAATAAATGCACGTACTCCTATTTCAGAAGATGTATGAAGGATGGGAAAAGATTGTGAAAAGTAGTCAAAATGTGGTGCTGTCTCAGATGTGGCTAAAAACCATATTATCCTCATCATTACTATCAGCAGCAGTAGCAAATTTGCCTAGGTTAATGTATCATAATTTGTCTTTTACCTGCATAGAAATGAGGTTTCCCTGAATATTAGGGGTCTTCAAACTCTCAAGTAGATTTTCTGGCTTGGGGGCAGAGCTGCTGGCTGGGTGAAAGGTCTGACCTACCTCTAAGGTGCTGCTTTCATTTCCTGTAGGCCCCACAGTTGTTGGTGCTGGTACCAGGAAAATACCCCTTTTCTGTGCAGCTTTCTCCGCTGCCTCCTTCCTGATTTCTGTTCCTGACTGCTTCCCTTTCTCCTCCATGTGGCCACTGACTCCCTAGAGCTGCTCTAGTTGTGGCTATGTTGTTCTTCATTTTGCCTGACTACATTCTCCCATCTTGTCTTTCCAAGCACTTCCTGGTTCATGGCTTCGTTGCATCTGTCCCTGGAGGCCACTGTAGTAACATTCCGAGTGGCCGCTTGTCTGGGTCTTGGCTGGCTACACTTCTGGCTGCAGTGCAACAAGTCTGCTTGCCTGAAATGGGCTGGCTACTGTATGAATCTATGCTCTGCTTTGAGCTTCACTGTAGTTCAGTGAGTCTAAGCTGTTTGTGAAAAGCTACAGAAGAGAGAGAGAGAGCCCATTCTTTGTCTCTGTTTCCCTCTGTCTCTTTTTATCTCTCTTTTTCCTCCACCTGCTTCCCTTCCTCCCTCCCTCAAATTACTCCTTTAATGTAGGAACCAGTTCCATGGGCCAGGTGATATCTCAGGTGGGGATATTTGCATGCAGAAGTATAAGATCTCTCTACTTGTAGTAGAAATAAGATTTTGTCATTTGAAGTGCTGATTGCTTTTGGAGAGTGTGTTTGAGCTGTACAGTTTGAGATTGATTGGTAGGTCTTGAAATAAATGTAGTGAAAAGTTACCAGAAATATTTTCTTTAAAGAATGAAGTATAGTTTTAAAGATGATCAGTATTTTAATAAAAGTAACGTATCTTCATCTACTGTCATGGTTGTATATGTTTAGATTCTGGGTTGTAATATAAATACATTTCTCATTGAGATTATCAACCAGAAAGTTTGAAGGCTACCCTTCTAGAAGAATTAGAGCAGAATTCCACCCAGAAAGTGTGATTTCTTCTGTTTAAAAAGTTGAAGTGCTGTCTTGGGGTTATTTAAAAAACAGTGATTTCCCTGCTTGCTCCCCCATCTCATTCCAAACCCAGTTTCTGCTGTGTCTGCTGAGGGCAGAACACTTGCAAGAAAACGTTATTTGGGCCGGGGATTTAGCCCAGTGGTTCTGGTGCCTGTTTTGCAAGTGCAAGGGCCTAGGTTCGCTCCCCGGTTAACCACATACCATACTGGGCGTGGAGACTCTTGCCCAGCAGCAATCAGCACCACATACCACAGTGCCGGGTGTGGTGGCTCACGCTGTAATCCCAGCACTCGGGAGGCAGAGACAGGAGGATTGCTGTGATGTGAGTTTGAAGCTGGGCTGAACTACAAAGTGAGATCCTGTCTCAAAAAAAAAAAGAAAAGAAAGAAAGAAAGAAAAGACAACGTGATTTGCATAATAGAGTTATGGGGTCATTGGCCCCTCTCATCCCTTTCTGAGACTTCAAGACAACACAGACATATTTGAGTGATACTTATAGGATGTAGTTTATATGACATTATAAAATAAAATTATAAGGTATATAGACAGTTGCCTAGCAAATGGCCTGTGTTTGGTCATTCTATAAACAAGAGAGGACTATGGGAGACCCTGCTAGAGGGTGAGGTCTGAGTATTCAGAGGGTGGAAGGACAGATGAATGGGAGGACAGACAAATACACACACACAGACACAGAGGCTTGAATCTAAGACTTTGAACGGACATATATCCCCAACCCTTTCACCCTTTTTTTTCTCATTTTGAGACAAGATCTGGCAAGGTAACCTGGGTTGGCCTCAAACTTGTGATCCTCCTGCCTCAGCCTTCTGAGTAGCCGGGATTATAGGCATGTACCACTATACCTGGCAATGATATTTTAAAATTATGTGGTCTGTGCTGCACTTGAGCACTTTCAAATCATCATACAAATAGTTATTTTGCTCACAGCCTTGTGTCTGTGGTGCTTTTTAGGAAGAGGAAAAGGTGGTGGTCTCAGGACTTCTAAGGTGAAGTGGACAGAGCTGGTTAGGATCCAAGAATTGCCACGAAGCAGGATTGGCATGGCTTTAGAAGCTGGACTGATCTTTTCCCCTGGAATACATTGGAGTAAATGCTAATATCTATCCCTAAAGGATGTACTGCCAGTGCCCTTTAGCTGCAGACACCATGAGCACATGTGACTGGACAGTGGTGTCTGTGGTTGGGCAATGTGGATGCTCGGTAAGAGTGTGCAACGCTGCGCTTGAGTTGGGTGACCTGGAAGAAGTTTGAGGGAAGAAAAACTTTTCCGATTGGATGCTGTCAGAAAGTAGGGATAATTCTATGATTGCACTTTTTTTTTTTTTTTTGAGACAGGGTCTTGCTTTATAGTTCAGGATGGCCCTGAGCTCAGCCTCAAACTCACAGCCCTCCTCCTGGCTCTGCCTCCCAAGTGCTGAGCCACCACGACCTGCACTGTGGTAGGTGGCACAGATTGCCTTGTACGTGGTTTTCAACCCGGGCCCTTACACTTGCAAGACAGGCGCCGGGATCACTGAGCTAAATTCCAGGTCCTATGATTGGATATTTTAAACATCTTATTTATAGGGAGAACTTCCCAGAGCAAGACCAACGCTGTCATTGGTAGCAACACAACAGTCACCCACGCTGGCCAGGAGAGGGCGCTGTTTCATACTTTATGGGAAGGATAACATTCCTTGTTTGTTTATGATTACACACACAGCCGAATCTTGTTATTATCTCTGTCCAGAATGGCCATGTCTGATGGCAGTGTTCCACAGAGTTGCCTTTTTTTATATTTAATTTTTTTCCAGTACCAGGGGTCGAACCCAGGGCCTGTGTTTGCCAGACTTGTTTACAGTCGAGAGAAAAACACACACTAAGGTCTGATGTGTGTGTGGCACACAGGCCATGATGATAGTTCCTGACCAGTTCTCAGAAATCAAGGCATGCTGTGTCTTTATAATAAGGTGGCATGAATCATTGTACTTTACTAGTTAAAGAAAGAGTCAACCAAGGAGCTGTATGACTGCAACATCAAGTCAACAAACACCTACTTGAGTGATACACATGTGATGTAACTGCTATGAACATAAAATTTCCTAGCTGATTGTTTAATATATGGTGACATATACAATAAATTCTATGTCCTCTAGTTGAGGAGAGAGGGCATTCACGCCTTCCTCACTGATTTGAAGCAACGTCTACAATTTCTCTTGTGAATTTCATTTACCACCCTCAGGTTTGGAAATGAGGAAGCTAGGTTTTATAGTTTTATAGTTTATAGTTTTCTAGTGTTTGCTAGTGTACTTTGATTTATAGTTTTCTAGTGTACTTTGACCCACTCAGCTGGGTGTCTTTGATGCCTTTTGTGAAGAAGTCTTCCACCAGTCCAGATGGAATTGTGTGGATATGGAGTTGCAGCTTTCACTATGTGCTGAAAGCTACAGGTTCTGCGGATGGTCTGAAAGAGGCAGTTTCCCCAAGTGGCTGCTGGGCTGAAGAATGGCATTTGTGTGGCTGAATTCAATTACGTCCCATTTGAAAGATGTCCAGATGGACTTCAAAGAAAAACTTAGAACCATCATGAATCACTGCACACCAGTCATTTAATACCATATCACAGAGAAATCATTTATAATAATGGTGAATTATACAACACAACAAGAAGCTGATTTTAATTCCAGTGCCATATGGTTTTAGGTTTAATTTTATGCCTTCGAGGGATGGGTTGGAGTGGTTTTTGTCTTTCCGAATTGAGAAGATCATAAAAGCATGATGCTATTTTATTAGGAGAATAGAAATCTCAGTGAAATATAGACATAGGACAGAAAATTAAGGTGAAGGGGGATATAGCAAATGTAACTTTTAATATTGTGTAGTCAGTGAGAACTGTGGGATGTTTACGGCTTCTTTTTGTGGCTCATGAGGTGCTGGGTGACTTCCAATGCCAGATGCTGTTCTGGGGTTGTACTATGCAGAAGAAATCCATCTTAAGGTTGACATGGAATGCATAAGTCTAGTCAAGAAACTTGCTAGGTCAGTGACTGGATTGAGTGGTAGTCTTTCTAACAGCTAATATTTTTAAGTACTTTTAGTATGTCAGGTACTGGGCTAAGGATGTTCATATGTGATCTGAATTCATCTTTACAATAGTCTATAGGGTAGGTACACTAACAGGCCCATTTTACAGAATGGGTACAATGGGACTTTGAGAAGGTAAACCTCTTGTTCAGGATCACATAAGCCTTAGACTGGTGTGTATAGGAAGGAAAATTAAAATATGCAGTTTGGACCACCAAAAAGTGAGTAAGAAGGAGGGACACGTGCAGGGATTTCTTAGTCCAATGAGAGTGGCAGATGTTCTCTGAGCATTCACCTTGCAGTACACTCACCCTGCACTGTCCCCACTGCCCTGTGATGCTTATGCACGTGACGGAGAACACAGAGGGGCCTTGAGTATGACCAGTGATGGGGAGAGACACAGGCCACATGGCAGGGATGGTGATGATGTGCTCCTGCAACACATGTAGGACACAGGCCCTTTCTTTACATGTGCTTATGGCTGAAAGTGCTGTTAAACCTCCCTACAAAGAAGGCTGTGATTCCCATTTCCCCAAAACTACTTAGAAGCAGTGAGGCACTGTACTTTTTATGTCATGCTGTGGGGTGGCTCTGAACCACCCGCGCTACATGCATGACTATCTTTTTAGGTGACGTGGGACAGTCCCACTGGGTGGTCTAGGCTGCCTGATGGAGCAGTCATACCTGTATCACTGGTGGTTCCAGTTGGCAGAAAGGTATTGAATCTTGCCTGGCTCTGGGTTCCTGGCCCTTACCTCTACTTCCTAGTGCTCTTTCCTAGGGAGGACTTGCCCCACAGCTCCAGAGCTCTGTTTATCTTTTGGAGATCTCTAGGCACTTAGTTGCCATGAATTATTTTTTGTAGTTTATAATATGAACACAGTCTCTTGGTTTTTCAATGTAAAGTTATATTAAAATGTTGAATACGCTTGTTGAAAATGTGTGCACTTCTCCGACAAGATGCTGAAACACCTTCTAGGTTGTCTCAGATTTCACATTGGGGTAATGAGTGCCTCTAGCACAGAGACTCTGACCCTGGGTGCCTACTAGAATCCCTTGGAGGCTTCAAGAATGTGTGGCCCACACTCCAGAGGCTGTTACCTGCTTACAGCACAGCCCAGTCTCCACAGGCACCCTAATGTAGTCAGGTAAGAGACCAGCAACTTGCATCATCTGCATTTTTTTTTCATTTTTTAAATTGTGAATTAGGTAGCTTTTATATGCACATCATGATAACAATCAACATTGACATTTGGTACCAGTATATGGCATGACTTGATTCTCATTTTTTCCCATTCACCTACCCACCCTACATCCCATCATCTGCATTTTTAGTGTTAGGTGAGACATTAAGATTTGCTTCCAAGTAGGACTGCCAGAGTTAGCAAAGAAAGATACAAGATGTCATGCTGAACCTGGACATCAATTAAATAACAAATAATTTTTTGGTGTAAATATGTCCCATGCAGTCTTTGAGACATATTTGTAGTATAATTTATTTATGCTTATTTTATAAATCAAATAGAATTTTGTATTACATCTGGCAACTCTACTCTTAGGAAATATCTTTCTCCATACTGTGGAAACTATTGTTTTACTTATTTTTAAAATGAGTTTAATTGCTGCTCAACTAGGACTGTTGTTTGTGTTCACACATCATTGAGAAGGCACTGTAGTAAAGCCTGTGGGTTTAAACTGTCCCAGAGATTTCTACAGAAGACCTCTGCGCAGAGCCAGCATTCCAGCGAGGATGGATCTCCAGCCACACAGCTCCTTGCTCTGCATGCTCTGCCTGGCACGTGGATAATAATATCATTGTGCGAGTTTCTTCTTTAAAGTAGTCCCTAAGTCAGTCATCTTGGCCTGGGACCAAGATTCCAAACAGCTCTTCGCCACGAACCTGTGAGGCCCAGGATCAAAAGCATCTTGGTGTGAGGGGAGGAACGTGTGCTGGTTGTGGAGAAATTGTATGTTACACTGGCTTCATCAAGTAGGAGCAAAGTGACTGGAAACCCAAAATTCATCAATAATGCAGTATTGTTTTGGAGACATTAGAGGTGAGTAAGTGTCTACAGAGTTTATGACAGTTCTGACATTTTAATGGATCCTTAAATGGAGTGAATTATTGAAAAGCATACTTCAGATGAGGTCATGTGCTCTTTAAGTTTAGGGATCAATAGAAAGAGCCTGTGTGCCCCAGTGTGTGAGAGGTCTGCCAGGAATCTGTGCTGTCGGTTCTCATCTTAACGTGGGGCCACGAGAACCAGCCTTCGTGACGGCTCACACCCCCAGTGTACCTCACAGAGGTCAGACGCGGAGCCAGGCCCAATACTGAGTCTCATCTTTTCAGGTTTCCTATGGAAAATATCCATAAATGTCGATCCTTCCTTAGCTGATTATATTAAAAGCAAAAGAAGAAAAGTTAAAAATAATGAAATAGTATCTTCTGCTTTCCTTGTCTTTCCCGTGGGAAGCCATAATCTGATGGCTTATTTTACTGCAAATTTTGTTGTAAATTTTTATTGTTTATCTGATTGCAAACATCTGGATGACTCTAGACATTAAAAGTGTCAACTTAAATCTTAAGAAGAATCTTCTTGTCAAAAGGAATATTCCATCCTGATAAAAGCAGAGCTTTTCCTTTAAAGAGGGGCCAGACCTAGTTCTACTTGTTCAATCTTTTCCCTTTCTCTGGAAATCTCTGCAGCACTCCTGGGGTTGGGTGGAGCCCTGACTGAAAACCCAGTGCTGGGGACCAAGCCCTGGGATGACTTGGACTTTTCATTCAGCCTTAGGTTTGTCCAAGTGTTTATAATCATTCCTGAGATGGTTGTGAATAGGACACCGGCTGCAGAGAACATGGCAGCCTAGATTATCAAAATCGTGTTCAGCGAGTGCTCAGCTTTCACTGTATCGTTGCTGGTTGGTGAGGAAGTATCTCCTCATGTGTGATGGTGCACACTTGTACTCTGGGAATTGTGGGAGGCTGAATCATGGGGACCACAAAGTTCATGCCTAGCGTGCCTTACTAAAAAAGTTACACAGAGGACTGAGGCTGTAGCTTCTTGTGAAGGCCCTGGGTTCAACCTCTGGTGCTGGAAAAATAAAAAGGGATGGGGTTACATTCCACTTAATGGCAGTGGGAAATAGTGCTGAAGAGCTTGTTTTCTGTGGGCAGGGAGGCACAGACCTGCTTGGCTTTTGGCCTCTTCTAAGTTAGGAACCTTCATGTCTGAGTGGTAGGGGACAAATGAATGAGCAAGGGGACAGGCACCAGAGTGGTTCTGAAATTTGGGATGCTTGTACCTACAAACCACAGAAAAGATAGTTGAACTGTGTTAATGATGGTAATACATATTCTCCCATAGAGCATATTTTTAGGGTGATTCTAGAGTGGATTAATTTCATAGCTAAAAAGCATCATCTAGAACCCAGGTTCTGCTCTGCCGTCCTTAGCATTTGTGCTCTGACTTTGCCAGTTATGATTTGTCCCCTGGGGCTAGGAAGACCTTGACCTCCTGAAGTACTTATCTCTTCTTTGGGATTAAAAAAAAAAAAAAAAAAAAGAAGACATCTCAATTTACAGCATCTACTACAGGTTAGCCATGCCATCCTTTGCCACATTTTCAGGGACACTGTAGCAATCTCTAGTAAGCTGTAGAAATATTGAATTTTTTTTTTTGAGGCAGGGTCTCTCAGTGTAGTTCAGGATGGCTTTGAAATCACAGATCCTCCTGCCTCAGCCTCCTGAGTGCTGGGATTGCAGGTATGTGCCACCATACCTGGAGGAATACTGAATTTTAGGATGAAATTACTGTGAATTATTTCTAATAAAACAAGCTAAAGAACAATTATGGAAAAGTCTACATTTTACAGTGTACA
>PVIR01016847.1:0-35928 GCA_004026965.1 Petromus typicus
TAATAGTTATGCTAATTTCAGAAGACTATTTCCTTAAAAGGAAGTGAGTCTATAAATCTGGCAATAACTAATTAAGGGAGGATCAGTTTTTTTCAGAAGGGGCAGGGTCCACACAGAGTCTGTTTCTTAGACTCACTGTCCTAGGGTTCATTACTCCTGAATTGCATATGCAAATTTAAGGTTTTGTTTTCTTTCCTGGAGTATATTGCTTCTGTTAGATTTCCAAAATACTGGATGACTCCTAAAAGATAGGAGCTATTGCAAATTACTTATTTTTTCCTATATGGTGCTGGGGATTGAATCTGGGGTCTTGTGCATACCAGACATGTACAATACCATTGAGCTGCAACTTTGAGTCCCAGAGTATTTTGAGACAACATTGTCACAGGTTTGAGAAATATTGAATGTCCACATACAGTATTTTTTATCTCTTAAAAAAATGTTTATGGCTCCTGAAAGATTGGTTGAGTCCAGTTTGTTCTATCTGTCAGCAAAACCCACGCTGTGTTCAGACAATAGTCAGGATCAGATGGTGTGGACCAGTCCAGGGACCTGTCCTGTGGGACTCAGGACATGGTGTCACAAAACTAGTGTGTGACATTGTTTCTGAAGACTAACAGGTCCTCCATCTTTCCTTGTGGGAAGCACTGCAGAATTCACAGTGGGTTTAGACAAAGCACTACCTGGTTAATTTGCTGTGCCCACCTAAACAAAGACATTGCTCTGATTGAGAGCTGAAGTGCTGTTTGTTTTAGGATTGTGATTTCCCAGGTTGATTTATTTGCATACATGAGTGAACAGTGAGTGGATACTTCCTGGAGGAAAGTGCCTATGATTGAAATGTTCTGCTTTCTTTCTGTTCTAGTTCGATGGAAAGCAAACAGTGTGAATAGCTAATAATCCCGTGTGCTGACCATTTGCCAGGCACACTTTCTAACCTTTTTACTATACTACTCATCTCATTCACCTCCGCCCGACTCCCCGCAAATTGCAAGGTTTGAATAGACCGTGTTCAGACTTGAAAAGGAAACCAGGCTGTCCTGTCCTCTTGCAGGCTGCCCGGGCATCCACGATCACGTTCCTTCCTGTGATGCAGCATTCTTGGTGGAAGTGATTTAGTGGGAAGCTGCCTTGAGTTGAGCTATTGGACAGGTGGGAGGGACTGACGGCTGTTCCAACAGTTCCTGAGAGCTGGAAGGACTTTAAGGATTTTTGACCCTCTCTTCTGCAGTGCTTGTGGCTGCCTGGCCTCTGCCTGAACAGTTTTATCACCTGAATACTGGAAGGGGATCTACATTTAACTACCACTTTATAGTACAGTACATGGTAATTGGCTACTTAAATGTAATCAACTAATATTTTTAACCATGTTTAATTACCCCTTCCTCTGGGTTGTAGGATTATAGGATGTTTTTGTGACAAAATAAGAAAGGAGCTGAGGCGTAGCTCAGTGGTTGAGCACATGTTTAGCATGTATGAAGCCCCAGTGCTGGACAGATGGATATTTCTTCTCACAGTAAGTACTTCGGCATAAAGATGTTCACATTGATTAGAAGCATTGCTGTCTAAACTAGTGTGGGAGGCGAACTCTCTTGGGTTTTGGGGTGATGCAGGTGCAGACACCCTCAGATGGAACCGGTGCAGTGGTGGCACACAACACATGGTCTGACCAGTGTACTTCAGAAATGTTGAGTCCCCCTTTACTCTGCAGGCTCTGGACACCTTCCCAATGAGTTATCAGTGGAGAGAAGGTACAGTCTTAATAGTCCACCTAAAATGACACAGTATTATGACTCATGTTATGATCTATGCCACATTCCTCTTCCTTTTCCTCTTTCTCACCCCCAGTAGTACTGCAGACTAAATTGAAGACTTTTGCACTAAGCTGTATCCTACCCTTTTAAAATTATGTCTTGTTTTGCCTGGGTCTCACTATGTAGTTCAGGCCTGCCTTGAACTATGTTGTCCAGGCTCAAACTTGTGGCGATCAAACTCCTGCTGCCTGTGCCTCGCAGGTGCTGGCATCACAAGTGGGCACCACCACACCAGCCTTCTGTTTCCTTCGTTTTGACCCTGGATTCTGTCAGGCAGTGTGCTAGGTTCTGGGACCAGAACTGTGCACAGCTCCGATCCACCTCTGCAGGCTGTCACAGTGCAATCGAGGAACCAGTAAGGGAGCAGCGGGACTTTTTTTGCAGTCTTAGCAGTGAATAGTGGAGGTAAACAGAGAAGCTGGCATTTGTTCCATGTTCAGTTTTACTCTTTGAGCTCTGGAGGGAAACCAGAGTAAATTAGACTGCAGTGGATGAGGTGAGTGAAGGTTTGCTCCTCACCGTTGTTGATATGCAGGGAAACAAATTTGGTTATAGAATTGGAAGCACTTGGCCTGGGGGAGTGGTGAGCAGTGCAGCTAGAAGCATGGGGCGTAGCTGGGAGAGATGGGTCGGGATGGCCTGGTGGAGGAGTTTGCCCAAAGATTACTGGAAGTCTGGGGGCAGGGGAGGGACTGCAGGAGCTACTGGGAGAGCCACTGGCCAGAGGTGATAACAGATTTGCAAGGGCCACAGCAGTAACAGTGCCATATGGAACTTTGTTGACAATGCCTGTAATGTGTTGTTTTATTTATTCCTTGCTCCACAAATATTTACTTAATGAGTGAGCACAGAATGAGCCTTTTCTCAGGAAGCAGAGAAGAGCAGACACTGTTTAGAGGTGGTGGATAGTTGTCTTCGAGCTTTATTTACATTGTGTGCTTGCTTTGTGACTGGGCGTCGGCGTACAGCAGTCCCCTGAGGTGATGTCCACCCAGCCACGTGGTGGAGAATTCCTTGACGCTAGAGTGCTCACTGCTGTGTCAGGCAGGAATATAAATTCCTTGAAGACTTTGACTACTGTCATGTACCATAAGCTGTTGAATTGGGAAGTGTTTGTAAGTGTCATCTGGTGTGAAGGCTGATATTTAATTATTTTTAGAAAATAACTTGAAAAGAAAATCCATTTCCAGGTTTGGGGGTGTGTTTTTGTGGAAATGGCACATTCTCCCCCCACACCCAGATGGTACTGTTTTGATGTATTTGGAAGATCATTTACTTCTCTGAAAGAGACTGATTGAAATAATCTGGGAAGTTCATTTAATTGCATTAGCTTGAGATGTGGAAGTTACTGCTCTTTTTGTAAGATTGGTTATTCATTTACCCATCCACTTACGCCCTAAAGATGCACACTGCATGTCCCGGATGGCAGGCCTGTGTGTGCTTTAGCTGTGTCAGGTGAGGCTTCAGTGGCCACCCAAGGGGCAAGAGTGGGTAAACAGAGGTGTCTTAAGCTATTTTCTGTCTATACCACAATATTCGAGGCTGGATATTTCATAAAGAAAAGCAGTACATTTAGCTCACAGTTTTAGAGGCTGAGATCAGGATCTGTGCAGCATCTTTTGAGGACCTCAGGGTGGAGAAGGTAGGGGGAGCAGAGATGAGGAAGCAGGAAGCTGGGCAGATTGCAGAGCCAGGTGTTTTCCTCTTATAACATCTCCGGGACACCAACCAAGCCCTGCGAGAATTATGTTAATCTCCTCCCAGGGCAACACCTCAATGGGCCAACCAGCATCCAGTAGTCTGTGAAGGCCCCACCCCCTCGTGACAGCCACACAAAGACCAAGCTGCTGACACACAAGTCCCGGGGACAGATCACATCCGAACTGTAGCACTGTGCATGCTCATATGTGGTGACTATAGCAAGGGCTAAGATCCAGCCCAGAGAATTGGGCTGGGGTAGGAAGTCTCAGAACACACAGTTTTGAGTTAGGGGCTTTTCAATAAGGCATGAAGAAATAGAGAGAGAGCCAGTCTTTTGAAGAGCACGGGGATAGTGGGGATAGTGATGCTGTCCAGTTCTGCAGTATGTGCAGAGAAGCTTTTGCTTTTAGAGGAACTAAAAGAACAATGAGGCCCTAGCATAATGAATGAAGGAAGTCATGCTGGACCATGTAACCTGTGGTAAGGAATTTGGGTTTGACCTTTAGAGAAAATAACATAATCCAATGTGTACATTCAAAAGGACAAGAGGCTTCTAAATTAGAGGGAAGTGAGAGAGAGGGAAAAGAAGTGATTACGGAGCAACAGTAGTGGGAGTGAGAGATGGGGGCTTGGGCCTGGGCTTCTCAGAGTGTGGTCCCAGGGTCAGCCTCTCTGTAGTGCCTGGGAGTCCCCAGCCTCATCTCAGACCTGCTGCATCAGAAACTCCAGGAGTGGAGCTCAGTTATCTCTCTGGATCTGATGCACAGAAAAGTCCCAGAATCCTCTGATCTAGGAATGGCTGCGGAAGACAGTGAGAGGTGGGGAGATTGGGGAATAGGCTTTGAATATAGAAATGACAGGAATGACATATAGGAGTTAAGGGATCAGTGGAGATCACATTGTTCAGTGTGGAGACAGGCAGACATGGGCAAAGGACCAGACTTTTGCACATGTGGAGCTGGGAAGGTCCCAGTGAAGATGTCAAGCCTTTGCTGGTAGTGAGACTCTGTCTAGCCCAGAGGAAAGACATGATTTGAAGAAAAGAGTTTGGGATTTTCTAGCATACAGGGAGGGAGTATTTAAAGCCACCAGGACAGGCGTGACCACTTAGGACTGAGAGACAGAGAAAGGTGCAGAAACTGGTGTTCATATGAGAAGGGTCATGAGCCTGTGCAGAAGAGGAAGAACCGCTGTTAAGAAAAGATAGACAACAGGAAAAGTGCTTCCTAGAGGACTGTGAATGACAGTGCCACCGGCTGTGCCACTGCTTCTGAATGGGCATTCATTCAAGGGAGCTAACCTTGAAACAGAGGCATAACTAGGCATTCCATTTGGAACTTTGTGCAGTTAAGCTTAAAACTTAAGGGTCAACTTGCTTTTCATTAGTTTTGGATTAGAAGAAACCAGAGATCCTGGCCTTGGTTTCCTGTCTTGGTCTTCTAGCAGGACTTTTTCCTTTTGCTTTTTGAGGCAGAGTCTCCCTAAATAGCTCAGCCTCACAGTGATCCTCCTACTTTGAATGTGTTGTAGGTTTCCCCAGTTCCCTTCAGCTATCCCTCACCAATAAACCCTGAATGAGCATTTTGCAGTGCTCAGCAGGAGCACCAGATGAGCTTCAGCAACCACACAGATTTCCTTTTATTACTGTGTTTAAAACAACATCAAGATTAAAAGAAAATAGTCCTTGGCAACTGGTGTAACAGGCCACAGTAAAACTTCTTCCTGGCTGTCGGTGTGGCTGGCACGTGCTGTGTATTGTCCTTACTGAAACCAGGGTTTTGGAATCGAGTCTTCTGGTTCATCTGTTATGCAACAGATTTCTCTTGATGGGTAAGAAGAAAAAGGAGTTTGTATCCTCTGTTATCTCTTCAGGTTTCTATTCATGTGGTCAAGGTGTTAGAATTCTTTCCTTTTGACATTTTAAATCATAAACTACATAATGTTGGGGTTGGGAGAAATGCAAATTTGTACACACTTATGTTTGATCTGCTGAGCTTGGGCTTTGATTTGTGGTTTTGTTTAGTCTTTATTGCTAGTTAGCTGGTATTTCTCCCATTTCAGGTGAAGAAATAAAGTGGTTAAAAAATGTATTTTTCATTTGTGCTGGGGGTGGAACCTAGGCCTTGTGCATGCTAAGCAAACCACCTAACACTGAGCTACATCCCAGTCCAAGAAAACCCTTCTTATAATCCTTCTGTGTCAAGGTCTTGGCAGAAGAGTGCAGAGGAGGAATTGTGGGCACAGGGCTCACAGGACAGTGTCCAACCAGTCAGACACAAAGTATGTGAATGGAATCACAGATGGTCAAGACGCCTTATAGGAGCTGGGCGCTGTTGCACATGTGGAAAAGACCCACTCAGTGCCCAGCGTAGGGCTCGGTCTTTCCAGTGACCCTGAAGTTTTCCAGCAGTGCTATGAATCTTACATTAAAGTGGCCACAGACCCAGAGCTCTGTGAGCTCTGTGCGATAAACTTCATTTCGACTTCAGTGTTGTTTCTGTCTTTCCTGGGTGTATGTTTAGTTTATTTACCTTTTCTTCCCTATAGAGCTGCAAGGCCTACTTTGTTTTCTTTGGAAGGTATGTTTCTCCTAGTTCAGATGTCACCCTTGTCATCCTGTCTCTTACATTTTGTTGCACAAACTTGGGGTCATTGGCCCTTCCTTTCCCAGAGTTCTGCCAACTCCTCTAGGCTCGTGGGCTGCTTCTCAGAACACTGTCTCTTCTTTGTTTCTCCCGGGCTCATTGTGAAAACAGTGTTCTGGGGAACTCCTGGAAGAGTGGAGAGAAGAATCTCCTGTGGAGAGAAGAATCTCCTGGAAGCATGAGCTGGATACAACTCTGTATCTGTTACCTACATTTTAATCCAGCTGCTCTTGAGTGGTACATTAAGTGTTAAGCTCTGTGATTGGAGGGTCATGTGTATTTATGGTCCCAAAAGATGTTTCTGTCATGTGAGGGAAGGCAGGGAGGTGCAGGAATCAGTGGGCCATTTAAAATGACAACAAGCAATTTAGACCTTAAGTAGATGTCACATGCTGGTGACTTGCAACCTGCTTTAATGGGCCTTATAAATGAACAGTATTTAAAGTAATGAAATTGGATCCCAGTAATGACAAATCAGGAAATTTCAGGTATAAATCTAGGTGATAGCCTCTATTGACAAAAAATATGAGCTGGCACCACTAGGCCACATTTGTACCTGGCAGGTACAGAGGAGTCAGGCAATTGCTTTGCTCTTCCTTCAGCAGGCCATGCTTTTTTCATGTCAACCCCCCCCCCCCCGCCCCCAAGAACTCCAGTGTTTCTCCTTGGCCCTTAAACCCATGGAGTCTGTCACTGTCATGGTCCTCAAGACCATTGCTCTTCCATCCAGGCATGAGCAGCAGCCTGTGTTCCTGGGCTCCACACTGTTACACAGCCACCACAGCATCCTTAAACATCGGATTGCCAACCCTGAGCCTAAAGAGTGAAGACGTACATATTCAAAAACATGCATAGATCACCCTTTGCATCTCTGGATTCAGCCAACTGTAAATCAAAGATCTTTGAAAGGAATTATCTTTCATGAATGTGTATGTTATTCCTTAAGTAATGAAGTATAAGAGCTGTTCACATAGCATTTATATAGCATTAAGTGTTACAGGTAGTCTGGAGATGGTTTAAAGTATATGAGATGTGCATGGGTTTTATGCAAATGCTGTGTTATTTTGTGTGAGTGACTTGGCCATCCTCAGATTTGGGGACCCATGGGGGGCTCCTGGGTCTGATCCCCTACACATCCTGAGCGATAACCATGATACTTGCAAAAATAGAGGATTAAAAGAGTGTTCTTGCTACTGAGTGTCATTGCTGATATTCAGATCAGTGTGTGAATGTGGGGAGCATGTCCTTGAATGCCAAGCAGGGGTCTGTTGGAGAAGTTGAAGAAGAGAATCAGGTGAATTCTTGACCAAAGATAAAGGTTTCTTCTAGTACCATTTTTTTCCCCCCAAAGATCCTCAGAGTGTTTCAGTTGCTGTTATGTGCTTTGAAACGGAAGGTTGAGGAAAGCAGTGAGAAGAAAGACCGGAATATCTCTCTCCTCAAGAGGAGTTCAGGTTTCAGGGTATAAGAGGATGTTTGCAAAGTGTCAGTTCAGGTAGTCTTAGATGAGTTGTTTTGATAATGAATTTGAGAAAAGCATGTGATCCTGGTCAGCACCAGAGACTCATCCTTAAAAGAAGCCATTTGCACACATTGAGGCCTAGTATTGTAGAGCAGGAAACCAAAGGTCGGGAGCACAGGGGAGATAGAACACAGCTCCTCTCCGTAGTTCAGTGAATGTCAGTGGAATGCCTCTGAACTGCCAAGTTTTTATTGTCGTTAGGAATGGGAAGAGAAATTAAGGAGAACTTGTAGTTTGTCCTGACTGCAGCCATCTTGATTGTAGTCATTGTTTTGCCTGCCATGTAACCCTGGTATGCACCCCAGCTCCCTGGGACGCAGAGTCATTCAGTCAGCCAAGTGCTCTGTGCCACGCTTGGGCTTTCTGACTGAGGTTGGGCTTACTAGTTTTTAGTGCTGGAGATTGAACCCAGGGTCTTCTGCATGCAAAGCATGGACTCGTTTTGGACTAGTTTTTGAGGAGCTTAGGTACCTTCTGGTTGGCTGCTGCCCACCTTTATCTAGCTTCGACTTAAAGCCTCTTCCTCCTGCCATATTGTGTGGGGTTCATCCTGTCTTGCTGCCACCTGTGACATACTTCTGTCCATAAATCTCAAATGAATTGTGCTCTTTGCAATCCTGGCTCCATCTCTTTTGATTTTCCAGTGTCCTCTGTCTTGGGTGATGTTTCATACATTGAGCTTTTCTGAGACAAGACTGTCACAAAGAATTTCAGTACAGGTCACAGAGAAAAGCTCAGTATCCAGCCTCCAGCCTGTCCTGCATCAGCACGATGGGCCACCCAACTCAAACCTTCTTCTCCCATGCCAATGTCGGCTTCCCCCCAAACTATGAAAAGATCCAAGAGGAGCATGAGGTGGCTGTGCTGGGGAGCACCCATACCCCTGTTCCTGCAACCTCCACCATGATCAACATCTGCAGTGACACCGTTGTACCTGACCACGTGGTCTGGTTCCTCTTCAGCACGATCTCCATGAACATGTGCTGACTGGGCTTCATAGCCTTTGCTTACTCAATAAAGTCCAGGGACAGGAAGATTGTGGGTGACGTGATTGGGGCCCAGAGCTACGCCTCCACCGCCAAGTGCCTGAATGTCAGCGCTCTGGTCTTAAGCATCACTTTGACCATCGGCCTCATCATTGTGTTTTCTTTCACCTCCACGCAGTTGTTCAAGATGATACATGATTCTCAGGGCCTCTAACCTTGTAGTTTCCTTCCCTCTGTAACCTAAACTTGACCCTGCACTCCACCTCAATAGCTGTCTACAATTAGACGCAAAAAAGAATTTCAGTACAGTGCAGTGGAGATGAACCATGGATCTGTGGAGTTTTAGACTGGCGCCTGGCCCTTCCCAGAGCTGGGAAGATGCTCCTGGAAGGAATTAGTTGATGGCTGAATGGAGCCTTGAATGCTGAGCTTTGAGAAAGGAATGCAGAGTGAGGTTTGGGGCTGGGGCTTGGAGGGAAACAGTGTTGGAGGAGCTAAGTTGTGGAGGGGTTTACTGATGGCTGTAGGGAGCCAGTGCAGATAGGATGGAATGATCAGATTCCCATTTTGACTCTCGTCAGGTAACTAGATCCCAGTGTGGTGGACTGGAGGTTACAGACCAGGAACGTTGCAGCCAAGGCAGAAAATGCCTCTTGATTTTAAAGACCGGTGAGAAGGGGATCTGGAAGGGCCAGGCCACATTTGCTTGCATTTTGCTTCTTTGGGTGACACACTTTTCAGAAGTACTATGTTTGCCTTTTTGAAGGGCTAGTTTATGTGCATCATAGGGTGAGGTTGGTGCATCCATTTCTCATTTTGCAGACTTCCATCTACATATTTCAGAATTTTCTTTTATTGAGAGGAAGACAAAGGGAACTTACTCTATTGGAATTCTGGTAAATTTTACAGAAGTGAATCATGTTGATTATGATAAACTGTGTACAAAGTTTGCCAGATTCTAATGTCATTTTTATGGGAACTCTCTTTTCAACAGAAGCAGGCAGCTTGTTCTCTTGCGCATGAGGAAGCTGAGAATTGAAGGGTCAGACTTGTTGACATTCTGGGTCTGGTTAGTGCTAAGCCACCTCTGGCTTCTTATTTTGGTTTCTTTTTATGTAGAAGATACACAAAAGTTCTGTGCTGTGCAGGGACCTCGTGAGTGGACAGAGCAGCTCTTCAGGAAAATACAGGAGGAGGACTCCCTGCTTCTGGGGGACCTGTGCTATATCACACTCCACAGGTAGCAGCCTGGTGGGACAAGAAAGGCTTTGGGAAGACTGCACTCACCACTGCTCCCCAGGAAGCTCTGCTTATCCCTTAGTACCTCAGCCCATAGCCGCCTTCTGACCCACACTCTGCAGTTGTCAGAGTGAACTCTGGGCTGCAGATCTCAGTCTATCTTTCTGCTGCTTCACACCCTTCTATAACTTCCTTCCCAAGTGACTCTGCTGACATGAATTCTGCAGCCCTCAGCAAGTCCAAGTGCAGCCCCTCTGTTCTTAGGTCTCTAGCAGCGATCTTGCTGGACCCCATTAGTCTACCTTCCTTGTACCAGTGCTTTAATTGTTAATGCTTGCCTTTGGCTTTTAGCAAACACTGCCATCGATGAGAAAAAGCCTGGTGTGAAGTCCTAAGTCCATTTTGCAATTCGCTGCCCTTTTTTAAGGACCTGTGGATGTTCACTGAATGGTTAGCTCATGATTGCTTTTCACATTTAGTGTCAGGGAAAAAGATTTCACAGTAAAGCAAAAAGGCAAAACTTATATGCTTCCCTTGGTTACAACAATTAGGTTTATCTTTGTAGCCAGGCGCCTCATAGTTACAGATTTCAGTCATTAATAGTCATAACAATTCAGTGAGTATGGCTGGGGCACCTTGCCTACCTCACAAGCTCAAAGTCCTGAGTTGGATCTCTGGTACAGGTAAAAATAATCAATGAGTGGTTAAAGCAGCAGACTACCATGAAGGCCCACCGGCCTAGCGCCTTTTCCCTACTTGTCTCTGTTTACAAAGGTTTTCTGAGTTGTCCTCTGTGGTGGGGATAAGACAGTGGCACACATGCAGGCGATGATGGTAAGAACTGAGTAGGGAGCAGGACTGGGGAGTGATAGGGAAGATGGAAGGTTCTAGAGGGATTGCAAGGTAGAACCAGATGAAGTCACTGGAGCCTGCAAGAAGGGAGTGAAGGAGAAACTGGACTCAAGGATAGGCCCTGATTGGTGACTTGGGGTGACAATGCTGAGGTGGAGTAGGGGAGCAAGTCGAGGGGGTTAGCCGGGGTGCTGGGACCCGGACCCACGGGACTTTTCAGCCTGAAATACTCATTACACATCCAAGTGCAGATGCCACATAGGTGCTGTGGAGCTCTGGGCACAGGGTCTGTCCTTACCCACAATGGTGTGCGTGCACACACACACACACACACACACACACACATGCATGCACACATGGTTGCATTTAAAAGGAACTTCTCTTGACCACCAGGAGCACATGATTCTAGAATGACTTGGTTTTTCCCAGCCACAGAGACCTCTGTCTGCTGGCCTCCTTTTCCTGACCACACCTGGTCCGTGTGACCCAGGCCAGTTCCCTGTGCTGGATCTTTGGGAGTACCTACTGCCTGGGGGAGAGGCCCTTGGCTACAGAGACCAGTGGGGCCTGCCTCCTGTGTGCAGGGAGGTCCTGGAAGAGTAGAGTGATGCCCTTACTCAGAAAAGCAGTGATTCCAGAGATGTGGAAAGATCTTTTCCTTGCAGTTTGCTGCACTGTAGCCCGAGGAATGGCAGGATCAAAGGACAATGGAAGAATAAAGCTTTGTCTAATCACTTTTTTTTTTCTTTTGTGATCCTGGAGCTTGAACCCAGGACTTTTGCTCTGAGCTACATCTCAGCCCTTTTCATTTTTTTTTAAATTGTGAAGCAGTTTCTGGGTCACTCAGGTTGGGCTCAGCTTTAGGATTCCCGGGCCTTTTCCTCCTGGAGAGCTGGGATTACAGGTGCAAGCCACTGCAGTTGGTCTCTGTCAAGTTTAAAGAAAAGTGCCCCTCTCATACGGGGCATTGAACTAATGACCTTGGACTTGCAAGGCAGCTGGCATCTTCACCGAGCTAAATCCTTGGCTCATCTTGAGAGTTTCTTACAATTCAATGTACTTTCTGCTACTACATGAGGGGATGCAGATGCAGGATTTCCCGAGTTTATTTGAGGTGGAAGTTTTTGGTTTTCCCAACAAACCCTGGATTCCCGGAGTGCAGGTAGCTTTGGGAGGCTGCAGTGGTATGTCATGTTCTGGGTGACTGCCCTTGCTTTCTGGGGAAAAGAGGAAGACTCCATATTACCTTTCATACTTACTGATGTTTTATAGATTATTAAGAAGACCCCAAGAGTGAGTAGGAGGAGGGGAGAAAATGGAGAATTAAGCTGTGTCTTATACTGGTACAAATTCTCAATGTCGAATGCAATGATGATGTGTATATATAATGTACCAATAAAGATTTGAATTAAAAAAAAAAAGATTCCAGTCTTTTTTGACCCTGCTCCATCCAATCTGGGAATAATGTTAGCAGTAGACATCTTTTGTACCTTGGCTCCAGTTTTGGCTCAAAAACTTGCTCAGTACCACACTGGCGATGAGGCATAGAATTGGCTCTAGAATGTGTTTCCTTGTATTCTTTTCCTCTGCTGGTATTTAGAGAGTGTGTGTGTGTGTGTGTGAGCTCTTAAAACAGTTCTCTCTTCAGAGGCTCTGCTGAAGATAAGAAATGTTAAGAAATTTATAATGAGGGCTCGGGATTCAGCTCAAATGGTACTGCACCTATTGTTGAAGTACAAGGGCCTTAGTTCGATCCCTAGTACCTCAACAAGAAAAAAAAAGAAATGTGTAATGACATCTGGAGAGGTGTGGACAGGAAGCAAGGGCACAGAAGCCAGCAGGCCCTGGTCTGTGGCTGCGGAAACCAGACTTTGAAAAGAAAGATAAAGAATGTATAGTGACACTGAGTCCCTGGTTTCAAAATCTCAGGATGTGGCTTGTACAGCTCAGAGCTGAAAGATAGGGAAATTTGTTAGGAAATTTAGCAGCTCAGAGCAGCTGCCTTGGCTGAGGTATCCATGGCAGCAGAGCTGGGGACAGAGAGTCCCAGTTCTCCTGGCCCTGCAGAGATGCTGTACAGAAAGCCTCTTTGCTTCCTTGGCTCCCATCAGGTCACTTATAGGTAGTCTTTGTTTAGAATGACAGAGTGAGCAGCTGGATTGTCTAGAATCCCAGCTACCCTGGAAGCTGAGGCAGGAAGATCACTTGGGTCCAGAAGTTAGAGGTCAACCTGAGTAACATAGTAAGATTGTCTCTAAAGAAAAAAGTAAGTCTTAACTAGAGACAATGAGTTCGGTTGTGTGAACTTGTTTGTCTGTCTTCTCACGCCTTGGTGAATTGTGGGAAAGATACATTGTGTTTTAGCTTTTGTGAGTTCAGTTTTCTTCTGCGAATTGCTAATCATTAACACCTCCATCAAACAGGAAATTCTCAGCTCCTTTTTTAATCTACATATCCACACCTCTGATTTCTCTCCCCAGTCCTGTCCTAGATCCATGGTAACTCTGGATATACTTTTTTTTTTTTTAATCAAAAATCTTTCTAATTAGATGCTTGATGTAGTATTATTTTCTTAATAATATAATTCTTTTAATGAAACAATTTATTATTTATAGTCATTTGCTGAGTTGGTAGTTATTCTGGCTGTGTTTTCTTAAAAAAAAAAAATATCTTTGCCCTGAGATGGATCTTTCCCTGTCCCTTCTGTGACAGCAAATTGTGGCCCGTCTGCAGGGAAGGCCAAGTGCGTTGAGTTCCCAGACAAGGGGCTTGGGGAAGGGCTCAGGAGGCGAGGCTGCCTATGTGAGTGTGCATTTGGAAGGGGGAACTTGAAAGTGGGACATTTTCTGAAGGTTGGGTAGTAGTCCGATATCACAGGCCACCCAGACCCCTTCTACCATTAGTCCTTGATGCAGTCCTGTGATGTATGCATCTTTGAAAATGGAAACCGAGTCTTGGGCAGGCCAGAAGTCAACAGGTTCAGAGCTGTGTGGAGGTGAGCTCAGATCCCAGGCACTTCCGCTTGTTTCTCTGTGTCCTGTAGCTTGGTGCTTTCTGTTCCAGTGCGGAGTAGGATGCTCAACTGGCCTCTGTGAGAATCACATGCACCGCTCTGTGTCTGGATTCTAAGTTGTGTTTGTGTGTGTGAGATCTCTCTGTGGTGGGGTCATGAATCTTGGAAAACCCTGAAAGCCTGCAGTTCCGGATTTGATCTCCTTCTAAGACAAGGATATTGAGTCCCTGGCTTTAAATTTGTAAGATGTATTAAGTTTTGAAAATGAAGTGAGATTTTAACAGTTAAGCCATTTCCATCTTGATGCCTTGTTTATTAAGAAGATGTCCTTTCTGAGGATGATTGTGCTGGTACTTTTAGTCTCTGTGATTTTTCTGAAGAGGAGCCTGAATATGCACATGTGTTTACAATAAATGAGTAAAGAAAAGAGCTTGGAGGGAATCACCTTCCGCTTGACCTGTCTGCATGGGAGAGTTGCCTTCAGAGATGTTCTCAGGGTCTTTCTGGCCTGATTGCCTAGTGAACTGTACCGCAGTGCCTGTGGCAAGGAGGTCCCCGTCGCGTCGCACTGTGGATCTGCAGGAGGGAGCTCCCCAAGTCTCGCACTCTGGGGCTTCCCTGTGTCTGGTCCTCGTACCAGTTTCCACACCCATGCAGCAGTCACACAGACTCCTGTTGGGCGGAACACATGTGTGGCTTTCCTGGGAGGGTTGCAGATGTCACTCTACCCTGCTCTGTCACTGGAGCTGTCAGCCTTCAGCTGCTTTCTGCACCTTGCCATAGGCCCTTAATTACCTCCCAGCCTTCCCCCTCCTTCCTTCTCCGCACCCCAGGAGAGCACCAGGCCCCCAGCTTTCAGGTCTGCTGCTCTGTGGCCCTGCTGCCCTTGCCAGTGTCTCGCGTGCCCTCCCCGTTCCTACCTAGTCTTCTTCTTGAGCAACTGCTTGCTCTCCGAGCAATGCCAAGGGACCCCATGACTGGAATACCTTGCTGTTTCATCTCACTCGCCCTTCAGACCTAGCTTCTGTATTTGTCCCTCCAGGGAGTCCTCTCCTCACCCTCTGCCCTGTGTGTGTGAACAACTTAAAGCAACACGGTGGTGAAAGAGTGTGGGCGGTGGTCTCAGACTGCCTGGGTTCAAACTCAGCTCTGAGCTGTGTGACCTTAGAGAAGTCCCTTCACCTCGCTGTGCTTCAGCTCTCTCATCTACAAATAATACTGCAGCGGTTCCTCAGTAGTTGTCCTTAATTGATTCTGAGAGATGAAGAATACTGAAAGAGTAACGAGAAAATTGTTTGTGCTGGAAAAGGTCGTAAATCCAGAGACAGTTGAAGCTACAAGTTCTGCCTTGCAAAGCTAGTGCGTGACGAGCAAACACCAAGTACTGGAACACAGTTTTGTGTCAGAGTGTGTTGAGCATCAGATTTCATGAGTTTCAAAGCAGTTTCATACCAGGGTGTAACTGGATCTCTAGGCTAGTTAGGATTGAATAAGTTCATGTATCTAAACCATTCATGAAAGTGCCTGTCCAAACAGCTTATTATTTATATTTTAATATATCACTGTTAGCTTTTATGAAGCCTAAAAACTGATCTTATTCTAAGTTTATCTATTAATTTTGTCTTTGTGCTGCAAGGGTTGGAACCCAGGGCCTCATTTGTACTAAGCATGCACTTTAACACTGAGCTACACCCTGACCCTGTATTCTTTTTATGGCCTCATGTTTTGCGGTGAACAGTGTTTCACGAACAGATAAGACTTTTTTCCTTATATGCTTAAGTAAAATAATTAGTAAAGCACTTCTACCCAAACATTTTTACTTTTTTTTTGTCCTTAAGAAATTAATTTACTGTTACTAGAAAATTTTATACAATAAAGCAATCATGCAGATTAAAGAAAAAGCTATCAGTAGACACAGAATTATTTTTTGGTGTTTGCTGAGCTTTTTTTTCTGTTTTACTCCAGAAAAAGGATTTTTTTTCAATCATTTCTTTAAATAGACTCTTTTAGGAATAATCTGTACATATAAGCTTTAATATCTGGCCTGGTGTGGTGGCATATACCTGTGATCCCAGCACTCTGAGAAACTGAGGCAGGAGGATCAGATATCTGAACTGAGCCCAAGCAATTTATTGATTTAGTGAAATCCTGTGTTAAACATTACAAAATAAAAATAAAAACAAAAGTCTGAGCAAGTAGCTCAGTGTGACAGCCCTGGATTCAATCCCAAGTACTACAGAACAAACAAAAACCCTGCTACAGACAAAAAATTGTAATGTCTGTATCTTTCTGAGTATCAGCAACCCTTTAGAATTTAATTTAAATTTTTCTTTTCACTAACAGATATATAGTTTTGACATTGACACATTTAAAATACAGTCTGTAAGTTGTGCTTAAATAAGCTATGCTTATTCTAATAAGTGTAGTACTTATCTGTAGAGGTGGCTATATTGGACTTTGACACCAACAGGCTTAAGAAAAGCATTGTTTTAGTAATGCTAATCATTTATTCATGCTTTTTTTTTTTAAAGTAGAGCTATCAAGTGCATTTCTTTATTTTCTTACTGTCACATTTCTCTACTTCCAAGTTAAGAAATGTCTTATTCTCAGTTAACCTTTTCTCTGTTCAAAAATTTGGGTGTTGTTGGTTCAGTTTCCAGGATTCTGTCCTGTGTATTTGTGCTTGGTGTCATTTCCTAAGTACCATTTAAGACACATTTAACTTTTATGAAATATTAGACTTAATTTCTGCCCCCTAGTCCAGACAGTAAGGGGTATCAAACCCAGGGCCTTGGGCTTTAAGTGCTCTGTGTAGCATCGACCTATATCCCAATCCTTTTCTTTTTTCTTTTGAGACACAAGGTTGACCAGGTTGACCTCAAACTCATTATCATCCTGCTTCAACCTCTGAGATTACAGGCTTTCACTGTCATGGTCAGCTTTAATTTCTTTATTTATACATTATTTTTAAATTTGTATTCCAGTATTGGGATACATTTCTTCTGACCTTGCTGATCTCATCTCTATGTAACATAAGCGTGTTGGAAAGAAAATGAGATCTAGACCAACTCTCAGAAACTCGATGTCAGGTTAATTGTCTTGGCACACAATGGTGCAAGCAGCCTCCTCTGAGAGGCCTTGCACACAGAGGTGGCGTTGACATCTGAACTGTATGGCATTGTTCTCTGAAAGATGCTCCAGACAGGACAAGTGTGAGGAGTGATTGTGGATCCTAAGTGCAGGGAATGTGGCCAACCACGAAGGGGGACAGTGTAGTGAATGACTGTGTTGTTGCACGTGACATAAAATACTAGAAAATGCTTTCCTGACAAAGGCTGCTTTTTGGCCAGAGTGAACATGACATGGTAGAGTTTTTGAAGACTTTTGTGTAGTGACAAATATTTTGGTAAAGTTACAAAAAATAGTATAAAAAAAAACATTAGCATGTAATGAAGGATACTATATAAGGGCTGATATAAAAATAGTCAGTGTTTATATTAAAAATTTATTAAAGATAAAGTGCCATTAATTGTCCTCAGAATATCCCCCTTGTTTTGAACATACTTAATTACATTGTTCTTGGTGCTTGTTTTTTGTTTTTTGTAGGATTAAGAGATTAGAACACAGGGCCTTTACACTGAGCTATTCCTCACCCCTTTTTAATTTTTTATTTTGAGACAGAGTCTTGCTCAGTTACTGCATTGCTCAGGCTAGGCTTGAACTTTTGATCTTTCTGCTTCAGTTTTCCAGAGTGTTGATTAGGATTACAGGAATGTACCAACAGGCCTGCACATTCTTGCCGTTTTCTGAAGTGATTCTAGAAGTCCCTCTCATATGTATCTCCATGGAAAGATGGACTCATAAAAACATTATAGTGCATCACCATCCACCCACCCTACTCACTGCATCCGGTACTGTGTAACTTCCAGCTCTTCCCCAAAGTCAAAATGACTACAGGGAATAAATATTTTGAATGGATCCAGGATATTGAGGCAGTCATGACAATGCAGCTAAAGATCTGTAGGAAAGAGGACTTCCAGAGCTGCTTCAGAAAGGGGCAAGGAGAGTGGGATAATTGTGTTTAGAATGAGAGGGAGGATTTCGAGGGGGATTAATAGCAATGTGTGTTTAACTGTGATACTTTTTAATTTAATGTTATTTTGTGGTCACACTTTGTGTATTATAGCTATAAATAAATATTCAATAGTATTTAACATGACAAGAAAGCAGTGCCCACTTGCCATGGCTGTGCTCTTCACCATGGTTTCTGTTACTGGGTATGGTCAGTCTTGCACAGGTCCCTTTTAGGACCACCATCCTTATTTCCCATTTATTAGGTGAAAACAGGTGAGGTTATTACACAGCTTGTCCTAGCTGTCTGTCTCCATTTTATTAAAAAATAGCTAGGCCTGCCCTCTTCTCCTCCTTGACAGGTTTAATTAGGAGAATCTCCAGTTACCGTAATAGTTTTGCCTGTCATTACCTGTGAACAAATATAAATGGTTGTACTGACTTTACAGAACCAGCTCAGGATGTTTCATTCCTGTGAAATTCTGTCTCTTTTCCATTAAGTAGGCCACCGATTGGGTTTCAGCTGTTGTGATGAATGAGTTCTGTTTATCCAGGATTTCACCCTTCAGTGTGTCTTCTTGGGTTGTACTGTTTTCTTTGACTCTGGCTCTTGCACAGAGTCCTAACTGGTTTCTAGTGGGATCTGAGGGTGTCACTGGGCTTCTCCTCCCCTTGCTCCTCTGCCCTGAGTGAGGTCCTCTTCTGCAGCACAGGGTGCCTCATCCCTCCCCTGGATTCCTTGCTCCTATCATAGAATCTGTCCAGGTTTCAGCCTCCTTCTTGCGGGTGGGTTCTGGTTAGAAGGGATTTCTCATCGTCACCTCTCCTTGCAGGGCAGCCTTTGGGAAATTTGTGGACATTTTGGCCTTGGTGTGCAGTACTGGGTAAGGGCACCAGTTCTCAGTGTGGCTGGGTCTGCCACGGCCCAGGAAGAAGGCAGCTGGGCAAGAGTGCCGTGCATGTGTGGGTCAGGGGTTGACAGTTTGGAGTCTGTGCCACCTTGGGCAAGTTACCCTTTTAAAATTTCAATTGCCTGTGCCATAGGGGCTCTTATAAAAATTAATAAGCTGGTGTAGGGAGTGGCATGTGCCTTGTAATCTCAGCTACTTGGGTGGCTGAGGCAGGAGGATCACAACTTCAAGGCCAGCCTTGGTAACTCAGAGAGACCTTGTTTCAAAATATGATTTAAAAAGAAGGTGGGGTATAGCTCAGTGGCAGAGCATTTGTGTAGCACGTGAGATGCCCTGAGTCCAACCCCTAGTTCTATGGGGGAAAAAAGAGAGAAGGTGAAAGGCCCACTTAGTGTAGTCCTTTACTGGCACATGCGCAGTAAGTGGCAGAGATGTGGTAATTTTATTAAATTTTATTAAATAGATTTGGCCTAGGCTGTCTCTTCTTCACATCCTACGACTTCCAAGTCATGTCATTTAGCCTGTGTTGTTGTTGAACTTGAAACTGTCAGCTTTGTTATCTACATAACTCATTATGTTTCCCACCTTACAAATACATTGTTTATGGTTTTCACATGTGTTCTTCGCCCTTACCATGTTTGGGAACACTTTCCTGAGTAGAACTACAATAGGAGTTTGATTGAGGGAGATCAAACGCTGCTTAGGAGCGTCAAATTTTGATCCATGCAGTAAAGAAGCAGAGAGTGTCTCTGCACTTCTAGTCATTTCCCATTAAAACCATCAGTGCGCAGAGTGTAGCCTAATCTCTTTTGAAATGATTGGTATTTTTTGAACAAGGTTTATGTCATAACATTTTAAGTACAGAATATTCATTATCTGACAGCCTTGAACTTGTTGGAAACTTATAGGATTTTTATAAATGACCTGAAACAATCTAATTCAAGTGTTTTGCTTTTGGCTGGAGGCCAAGAATATTGGCTCATTTATTAGGGTATCACACTCAAAGAGGCCAGAGACCAGGGTTTCATTTCCAAGTAGGTCAGTTGTGTAGAGCTGTGGCCAACTTCAGATTGAACTCCACACCTTGCTGGTTGTCTTTGAAATGTACACTGCTGGCCTGTACAGGGACCGACTGATTCAGCATAAGACCCTGGCACATACTGCTAACAGAGATGTTAGTGCCTTTGTGTGCAGGATGAGGGGCTGAGAGAGTCAGCCTGGGAAAGGAACACTGCAGAGGCTATTGAGGAAGATATTTCTTTAAAAAGTGCTGCATTAGATTTTGACAGCTTAGGGACCAGAAATCAGGAAACTCTCTGTTGTTTAAATTCTGCCTAGATATATAGATAACTCTTTTGCAGATAAGAGGAAAGTGCTCAGGGGAATGAGTGTAGCCCTGGAGCTGTTTCTTATGGACTTGGCTCTGAAAAGGGAGCACATTGAAGAGAAAGGCTGCACAGTCAGGGCCTGGGTGATCATAGAGCTGTTCTGAGTGCATGCTGTTCTTAGACCTCACTGTAACTAAGAAATAGGTGCTACCTCTATCGCCACTCCTCAGAGCACCAAACTGGGCCACTGAGCTTATGTTCTGGAGGCTGCTCCGCTGATTATGCAGCTGAGGTAGAATTTCTTAGGTAGCTTCATTCCAGCGAGATCAGAGACTTGAGCAGATAAAGACAACAAGTTTGTGGTCAGAGGCAGCCAGAGGCAGATTAGACAGCTGCACTGAATGAGGTTCCTGGTAATGTGGGGTGAGGGTAGAGCAGAGTCTGGCAGCCCCACTGCCTGTCATGTACACATGTGGTGGTATCGAAAATCCATTGTGTGTTTAATAAAAAAAGACTGATTATAATAAAAGGTTCCTTGCCATAAATCACCCTCAGAATACTCTGCCTGCCTTAGAACACATTTATCTCATCATTCTTGCCAGTTTCTGAAGCAGTTCTGGAAGTCTTTTCTCCTGTCTTTACTTGTGCTTTTAAGGCTGCCTCTTTGACCTAAATCCATTCCAAACACTTACCTTTCATGGTCATTTTGACGTCTGGGAAGTGCCAGATCTGGTGATTGAAGGATGGGTGGGTGAGGGTGAAGAGCCACCTTTCTGTTGGATGGCACTTAGCTGCAGCATTCACTAAATTTTTTTTTATCACACTTGATAAAGACACTCAGGAAAGAGGGCCTCCAGAACTGCTTCAGAACATCACAAGAGTGATGGATAAAGTATTCAACGGAGAAGTATTCTGAGGAGATGAGTGGCAATTCTGAATGAATTTAAAGTTCAGAGTCTGACAAGATTCCTTCCCAGGTTCCCAGGAACATCTGTGTAACCGTCGAGCTTGCTGCGTTTAGCTGTCTGAAGCTGCTGAGTTTTCTCCCTCAGCTAGTGAGTGCCCATCTTTGGAAGCTTCAGGGTATGATGGGAAAGACCTTGGCATGGGATATTTTAGGTGGGATAGGAACATGAGGGAATGATTAAAAACCATTGCAATTTCCTCTGAAGTGCAACTTGGCATCTATGAAATTAGATGAGAGGGTTTTTTTTGGAGTTCTGGTTTTCTCTCTGTGGAGACGTCATTTACATCTCATTTCCTTGAGAAGAATATCTGCTTCCTAGAGAAGAGAGGACTTTCCCAAGCTCCTCAGCTGTTTGGTGACCAGGCGGCTCTCTGCTCACTTGTACCTTCCTACTCTTCCATCCATGGTGAACTGGGCTGTTGGATCATAGACTTGGGCTTTGAATCCCAGTTCTACCACTACTCTGTAACCTGGATTCTTTTGCCTGCTCAGCTGAAGAAATGGGGTTGGCCTGTACAGTAAGGGCTAAATACAGTATGCATTCTCTTCTTCTTCTGGTTAGGATTAAAATTGTTTTTTACCTTGTTTTTATTACTGATGAGTTTTCCAGCATCGCTTGTTTTTGCCTTATTTTTCTCTTTGATATTCTTACAGTTTCTCTAGATGTAAAATTAAACCCTCTGGGGGCTTTGGGTGAAGGTGAACTAGAGAGCTTAGAGGCTCTTGCAAGCTCTAAAGTTACGGGATTTAATTCTTTTTGGAAAAGATGGCTTCTAGTTTCCTCCTCCCCTGGATGTGCACACAGTTTTCTGGTTTCTGTGGTGACCACACTCAAATACCCTGCCCCAGAAGACAGGACACAACTATCTGTCTCACATCATTTTCAAGTTGTAAACCAAGTATGAAGCTTCGTTCTCAGAATCCTTTGGATCACCTGCTCACCTTGGTCCCTCTTGTTCCTACGTAATAGAACATTGAATTTGCAGAAGGCAGCTTGAGGTGTGTCCCACCAGACAGTGGTGTCTGGTGACCAGTGCATCAGCAGGAAGAGGTGTGAGATGCAGAATAGTGGTTCTAGACACTACATTTATTTTGGACATAAAGGTTATCTAAGGTCACACATACCCAGCCCTCAGCGATCCCTCAGAAGCAGCCTTATCGCCTGAGTCTCTTCCTGTTTGTCAGTCACTACGGGCTGCCTGGACTCCAGAGCCCCTGCACTCTGCAGCTTCCATTGCTCAGCCTACTGCTGCCCTCACCCTGCTCCCTGCTGTCATTGGCAGAGTCCCGACTTCCCCACCCTATGAGGTGGGGGTGTTGGGTGGTGGCACCATCTTGTCCTTGGTCAACAAAGTCCCCACACCATGTGCTTTTCCTGTGGTGTTGCGGGACATCAGTGTCTCACCTGGCTCTCGGCCCACGTGGTCAAGCAGTGTCCTCCCTGCAGTGCCCCCCTGACCATGTCACAGCCCTCTGTTTATCCACCCTGTTGCCCATGTTCCTTGTTCCTCTTGGCATGCCCTCAGGGAGTCCTGCGTGTGAGGAGTACTGGGTGCTGGGAATCATGTTCTCTGCGTCCCTTGTCTCTCATTCCCGTGTCCCGGCTTTGCCGGAATCAAAGTGGCCCACTTGAAATGCTCCCTGGCAGACCACCTCTCTTGTGCTTGGGGGCTGTCACTTCTGTCCTCATAGGCCCTGGGCCCACCAGCACACACCAGCCATCCTGTCCTTCACAGTTCCTGGCTCCACCCTCACCCATTTCCTGCTCTCCTTCCCAGCATTGCTGCCATGGCACCTGTCCCAACCCCCTCCCTCTCCCTGTTATGTCCCTGGTGAGCTGTCCCTGTCTTGGCCTGGTGAGGCCAAGTCCCTCTCCCTGTCTCCCTACCCGCTCTGCCCTTGTGCTTGTGGGGCTGAGTGTGCCTGGGGTCGCCTGGCTGTTATACTGTGTCCCTGCTTCTTGTTATTCCTTCTCTCCTGGATGATGTCTGCATACTTTACAGTTGTGCTTCAAACATCCATGAACTTTGCCTCTCTCCTCTCAGCTACTTTTGTTTTCACTGCAAAGCAGAAATAATCAGAGGAGAAACTTTCATCCCACCTGCCTGTGCCTGTCCCCAAGGCCCAAGTGCTGGAGACCCTGTCCTGTCTCCCTTCCTCTGACTCTCTAAGGACCCATCTCTTTTCTGTGTCAGCAGTTTTCTTCTTTATACTGAATTCCCTCTGGTACACGAAGTATTATGTCTTCTATTAAATAAAAACATCATCTTGACTAATTTCCCTCCAGACACTTGTATGTCAGTTAAGACGGAAGCCTGTGGGTGACATCTGCCCTCAGTGTGTCTGGTGTCTCCTCCTCACCCCAGCCGGAGTGCACGGTGCTCCTTATGGCCAGTAGTGTCCCAGTCTCCATTCACTCAGGAGAACACATCCAGAGACCATCTTGGCTGTCTTTCTCACTTACCTAAGAGCAAAGGCTACAGGCTCGACTTCAGTAGCATTGTGCTGCCACCTGCCCAGGTCAAAGCTATCATTTTTCGTTCTTCCAACTAGTTCTTCTGCTTCTCATCTCCTCCCTTTGCACCTGGTATCAGATGGACTCCAGCCACATCCCTGCTCTTCCTGTCTTGGAGTAAATCCCAGTATTACTACGGTGACCTCATTACTGTGACCCCTGTCATATTTCATGGCCTGGCCTCTGTCACTTTCTCCATTTCTTCCACTCCAGGGCCCTCACTCTTCTTGCAACAGCTTAGCCCACTGCCACTGCAGAGCCTCCATCCTGTCCTTCCTCAGCCTCGGATTCCTTGTCCCTTCCCCCCTGTGTATCCCTGGGCCTGGCTCCTCACTCCATCAGGTCTTTCCACTGGTGGCCTCTCTGGCCTCCCTGAGCCGTCTGACCCCTCAGACAGTCTCTGTTGTGTCTGCCCTGTCATTCCATAGCAGTTTGCATCATCGAGCTGTGTGCCTGTCTTGGTCTCTTCCCTACTGCAGTGTAAGGTGCACAGGGGCAGGGACCTTTGTTTTCCCTGTTGTTTATTCCCAAGGCCTAGGGCTTAGGCAGCAGGAGCAGAGCCTCATAAATACTTGCTAAATAGAAAAAAATGACTGTTTTCTTGCTTGAGGCATTCTTTTGGCTTAAAGACATAAATCTGCTTTGTACAAAGTACTAATAAAGCTAATTATTTTATTCCATGATTTCTCCTAAAGCATATTTACTGTCTATCTCAGACTTATTTAAGACATGACAAGAAAGATGGCAGACCCCATGCCAGTGGGAGAGCTCCTCTTATCTTTCACACTGGCTTATTTCCAGTCTTGGGGCGGCTCTCTCCTCTCTGTGTGGAAATGTGTCAGCCTGTGTGCTTTTGCATATCCTGCCATGTTACAAAACCAAGACAGGTCTGAAAGTGGCTTTGTGGAGGTGTGATGATGTCAGGGTGTCGTGACTTTCATATTATTTTCAGTGCTGAGTATTTTGCACAAGCTGTACATTTTTAGTGCCAATGCTACCATCACAAAGTCGACCAGTTTGCAAATTCCATGCCAGTGCTTTGCTGTTTGTTACTCCAATTCCACCTTTCTTATTTGGGTAATCATATCTTCATCCCTGCAAATGCAAACTAATTTATGTTCTAAAGCAAAAAGGTATAGGGTATTTGACATCATTTTGAGTCGAGGTCAAATAAATCATAATTATCTAGAGGTAGCCCTTTGATATTTCACTAAGCATCTGTTGAGACCATACCCCACCATCATGAACATAGCCTCTGGGGCAGAGGATAGAACTCTCTGCTTTCTGACTTTTCTTAGTCTCCAGACCTTTAGTCTATTAGAGCAAAGAAGATTTTAGGCCATTCACAATTCTGTTTAGCAAGCTTTAAAAATGTGTCATCTGAAAAATGAACAAACCATAAAATTAGCATGTTTGGTTGGAGTATGACTTTATGAGTGTCTAAAAACTTTATTTGGAAATATTTTAAATTTATGGAAGAATAACCGATACAGTTTAGAAAATTTCCAGTGTGCCCTTTTAAATCCAGCTCCCTCAGGTAGTAGCATCCTGCTGAACTGTGACAAATTGTTCAAAACCAAGCAGTTGACAAACGATACTCTCATTCTATTAACAAACTGCAGATAGACTGCATTTAATGTTGTAACAATGTTTCCACTAATCTGCTTTTCATATTCCGTGTTCCAGTGCTGGATAATCGCGCTCTGTTTAATCAGTAGTCTCTGAGCTATCTGCAGCCAGGAGCTCCTCTTTCAGATCTGACATTGGTGGAGCAGAGCTCTGTGCTAACACTGAGGCGAACCCTGAGCCTCTCCTGCTGGAGAGCAGGTGTAGTGGAGGACCGGGAGAATTCTAGGGCTGCGGAGAACAGCCCCACATGTTGTGTCTGCTCACGTGGAAATGTGGTTTGAAATTCATTAGTAAAATTTAACCAGGAGTAGATTATCCAAAAAAAATCTATATTTTGAGTTTGTTCTTAAGAAACAGGTGTTTGTGGGTGAAGATGGCCACCTGCCGTGGAGTGGGGACTGTCCCCTTTCCACGGGCCAGTGGGTCACAGTTCACTCCGACTTCTGACACTCCCCCAAGTGAGGTCCTATTATAGATGTGTCATAGGTGCAGGTGGGCCGGGACCCTGCACTGGGGCAGAAGGCCTGATCTCTTCTGGGATTTCACTCTCCTGCTTGGTGTCAGAGTGTGAAATCTGGCTCATATGGAGGGCAGCAGAAATGGCGCTGAGAGATTTGAGCAGACATTGCCGCGTCTGTGATGGGACTGCACTTGTAAACGTACTGCATACTGCTGTATAAATAGAAATGTATTTAATTACCAGATGTGAGAAAAATTAGGGAGAATGTTGAAGTTTAAAAAGTTATTAAAGCCAGGCATAGTGGCTCACGCCTGTAATACCTATAATCATACCTATAATCCCAGCACTCAGGAGGCAGAGGCAGGAGGATTTCTGTGAATTTGAGGCTAGCCTCGTGTCTATAGTAAGTTCAGGGTCAGCCTGAACTACAAAGCAAGACCCTGTCTCAAAAAACTTTTAAAAAAAAAAGTTATTACAGAAATAGACGCATCACCAGGAATCCCTTCAAAAGGCTCTCCCTTGTTTTGAACACATTTTTTTGGTTGTTGTTCTTAGAGTGATTTTATTTTTTATTTTATTTTCTTATTTAATTCAACAATTTTTTTGGTGCCAGGGATTGAACTTGGAACCTTCCATTTGTCAGCCAGGTCCCAAAACCACTGAGCTAAAGTCTCTGGCTTCTTTTCTTTTCTTTTCCTTTTCTCTTCTCTCTTCTCTCTTCTCCCTTCTCCCTTCTCCCTTCTCCCTTCTCCCTTCTCCCTTCTCCCTTCTCTCTTTTCTCTTCTGTCTCTCTCTCTTTCTTTCTCTCTCTCCCTTCCTTTCTTCCTTCCTTTGTAGTTCAGGCTGGTCCTGAGTTTACTGTGTAGCCCAAGTCAACCTTGAACTCACAGCAGTCCTCCTGCCTCTGCCTCCCAAGTTCTGGGATTATAGGTATGAGCCACCATGCCCGCCATTGTGGTATGTGCTACTGATTGCTGGAGGTCATGGGTCACAACACCTGGCATTGTTGGATGTGGTTACTGCAGATCGAACCTCAGACCTTGGGCTTGCAAGGCAGGTGCTGGAACCACTTAGCTAAACTCTGGCCTCTGGCTTATTTAAATTGAATTTAGTTTTGCTGATACATAAAAACTATATATTAAAGGAGTACCTTGTACTGTGTCAGTATATGTATAAATTGTGCACTGTTTGATCAGGGTCATCATAATTTTGGTCATACCTCATAAAGATACTGAAGAAAGAGGATTTCCACAATGGCTTCAGCAAGTGGTAAGAATGATGGAATAAGTGTGGTAGAAGGGGGCGGTCTTCTGAAAGGAATCAATAGCAATGTCTTTTATAATGTAATACATTTTTAAAACACTATATTGTTTGATCAGCTTTGATTTATGATTTGCTGACAGTTAGAATCAGGCCATGAGCTTGGAAATCCAGATTTGTGTTGCTTCTTTCGTGAAATGAGCCAGCCTGGCAGCCCTTGGATTATGTTCCCACCTGGCCTGGTCCGGCAGGCTGGGTCCAGCTGCTCCTCCACGGGCTTGCCAGGTCCCTTGCTTACTTTCTCAAGGGCCCACCTTTCTCAAGGCCCTGTGGGACTTGAGTTGGCAGTGTTTGTCAAGGTTATCACAGTAACAGCAGGAGTTTTCTTGCCTGTTTTTCTTGACTATAGGTTTTTCTTGATAAGGAGTTACTGAAATAATTCTTTGAAGCCCTTGAGGAGAAGGGATTTCAGACAGGGGCTTGTCTGTGATAGGAACCTAGCCAGGCATGTGGAAAGTCCGTCCTGTGACCTTGGGTCCCTACATGTCCCCTTTGTATCCCCAGGGTTTAATGATAGGCAGATATTCCTGACAGGGCCTCCTTCTCAGAAGCTTTTTTACTTGAACACAACTCAAAGCACTACATTTATAAGATTAGGTGGTACTGAGGGTGGTCATTGGCTGGCCTCCTTGATATCTTCCCCCAGGAGAGATGGGAGCAGAGCACCCCTCTTCTGGACCATTATAAAAATGAGGGACAATGAGAATTCACCCCATTGTGTCAGGATGAAGAAAAATAACATGAACACAGTGGGTGTCAGGAATACGATAATAGTATAGTAAATTGTGTGTGTGTGTGTTTATATATATATACTCTTATCTTTCATTTTTTGTATGCTAGAAATAAGTCTGTCCTAAACTCAGAAAATAGCCTGTTTTGTCTAGTGATATGATTTTAGGCCTGCCAGAAAATTTACATGTGGATTTTTTCCCTTCACATTTATTACATAGTTTTTGTTTTATTTTGGTTACTGGTACTAGGGCTTGAATCTAGTATCAGGCCCCTTATGCTGGGCCCTTTTTTTTTTTTGTTTGTCTTTATCTCCAGCCTTATAATTTTTTTTTTTATTTTGAGACAGTCTCTTGCCAATAGGTTGCCCAGACTAGCCTTAAACTTGTGATCTTCCTGCTTCAGCCTGCTTAGGAGCTGGGATTACAGGTATGTGCCACATGCACAACTCTGGCATAGGTTATGTTTTAAGCATATGAATCTGTTGTGTTGTTAATAATTCATTGTGCATTACAGCCCAGCAGTGGACTGTTTACGAAAGTATGGGACATCTTGAATTTTTACACAAGTTGAAAGCATATGTTGGTTATGGTAAAAGAGAATATTCATCCATTGTGTTTACTAAGTAAATACCTTCTGAAAATCTACTGGCCTCACGATAAAAGGGCCCAGTCCCTAAAGCCACATGACCAGCAACAACTTGTTCTCCTTCCCTCTCTTGACCTTTGTGGTTTTCAGGCACACACGAGGGTACTAGAAAAGTTGTTTCTGGCTTAAAATTCCAAGGTATCTTCCCACCTTTGTTGTGTGCTGCTTATGAAAGTTAGGTTAAGATTAGTTTGTGTACCCAGGATCTTTGTGAATTAAAGACTAAAGAAACAGCAACTTCAAAGTAGGGTACCAGGAGGGAATAGTGGTTTTGTGTGGGCTTTTTCTCTTCCACATTTGATACAAAAGAATTAAGATCCAGAATCTGAGAACTTGAGACCCAGGCAGCATGGTGTGGTCTGCTTTAAGGTAAGGCACGAGCAAGTTTAGTTTACCTTACGTCTCTGAATGATCCTGTGTAGTCGTTCTCCAGCTCCATTCTGATCTCAGTGCCATGAGAAGGGTGTGTGGTGTCTCCCACGTCTTTCTATAGTTCCGACTTGCTTGGCAGTGACTCTGCAGATCATTAATAGAACTGCTTCTTGCCAGAGCAGGTCTCTGCTCCCTGCAGACATCTCTCTGTCTCAGCCCGAGAGCATGCGTGACAGTGAATGTGTTGTGAGCTCACAGCCCTCATTATACACAGTCTGTTACTAACCTGACCGTGCATGTTGGTTGCAGAGTTCACTTGAAATGATGCAGATCCCAGCCAAGTCCCCTCGCCACCCCCTTTTAGCAGATGTGACTTTCCTCGCCACTTTGTTTGAGGCTGAGCTGGTATCTCGTGGCTCTCATGAGCCTGGCTTTGCCTGAGAACTTGAGGTTTTCTGCTTGTCCTGCTCAGGATGTCTCAAGGCAGGCCATCAGGATAGGGCAGCTGCGTGGTAGCAGGAGCTCTTTGCTTCCTGCATACAAGGTGTGAGGAAAAACTGCAGTGAATTTAAGTTTTAAAAAATGTGTTGGAGTGAAAGATGCATTGCCATGAATCCCTGTCAAGTTGTTCTTCCTTCGCTTGGAGCTCACTTGCCTGTGTTCTTAGTGCTTTCTGAAGCAGTTCTAGAAGGATTTTTTTGAGTGTCTTTTGTTGTGTGGTTGTGATTGCCTTGATGTTCTGAATCAATTTAAAACATTTACCTTTCACAGCAATTTTGACTTTGGGGAAGAGCCAGAAGTTGGTACTGGAGTCAGGTTGATGAGGACACAGTGTAATATTTTTATGAGTGTGCCTTTCTGTTAGATGACACTCGGCAGTAGTGTTCACTTATTTATTTATTTATTTGACAAGGTCTCACTTTATAGTTCAGGCTTTCCCTGAACTCATTATATATGTAGCTCAAGCCAGTTTCAAACTCATAGCAATCCTCCTTCCTCTGCCTCCCAAGTGCTGGGATTACAGGTGTGAGTCACCACACCCGGCATTGTGGTATGTGGTTACTGGGGGGTTGAACTCAGGACCTTGCACTTGCCAGGCAGATGCTGGAACCACTGAGACAAATTCCTGGCCCATTCATTGAATTTTTCATCATATCTCATAAAGACACAAAAGAGGACTTCCAGAACTGCCTCAGAATGTGGTAGGAAAGATAGGATTAGGGCAGGAATGATGGGATTTGTATATTGAAAGCAAAGGGGGACATTTTGAATGGGATTAAGGACAATGTGTCTACTGTAATAAGTTTTAAACATTTTAAACAGTCGCTGTGTACTCTGATAACCCCCGTGGCCTGTGTAAATTATTATGTTTAATATACAAATACAAAATAAAAATAGAAACAAGTGATGGCATGTGCCAGATGATCTTGCAGTTGAGTTGTTTTTATTTGACCCTCTCAGCAGTGCTGGGTTGGGGGCTGGGGATATAGCTCAGTGGTTCCGGCACCTGTCTTGCAAGCGCAAGGACCCAGGTTCGATCCCTGGTAACCACATACAATACTGGGCGTGGAGACTCACCCCAGCAGCAACCAATACCACATTCCACAGTGCTGGGTGGCTCACGCCTGTAATCCCAGCACTTGGGAGGCAGAGGCAGGAGGATTGCTGTGATGTGAGTTGGAGGCTGAGCTCAGGGCCAGCCTGAACCACAAAGTGAGACCCTGTCTCAAAAAACCATATAAAAAAAAAAAACAGTGCTGGGTTGGAACACTGAGATGATAAGTGTGAGGTTGAGAGGTTGGTGGGCTCATTCATCATCCCACACTGTCCCAGACTCTCTGGGCCTGACTGGGTGAGCACCTCACTCAGCCTGCAAAGCAGACCTTGAGCTTTAACTGCTGACTTTCTGATCTCTCTTGGTGTTGTTTTCCTTTTCTCCTGCCACCTGTCTACATAGTTCTTGTCTTCAAATGTGTGTGTGGCTCTGAAGTGACATTTTCATTAAGGAGTCCAGGCTACGTTTCATGTGTGCCTTTTTTCCCCTCTGGTAGAACTGAGGGATGTCATGTTTGTCACTGAGGTTTAACCAGCCCTTTGCAGTATATTTTTCCTGATTGTTTTTCATGTATCAGTTCTGATATTCTAAACTTTGTCAGTGTTTCTAAGATCAGGGCTTATCTGTTTTTCTTTTAAAGTTTTCAAAATACTTGACATGATAGTAACTCATTAAAAGCATTTATCTAGTAGGTGTGGGGAATTTGTACTAGATGTGGCTGCCTGACCCTACCCTGTTCAATACATTATTTCTGTTCTGTAGAGTGGACATCAGTCTAAGAGTGGTTTTCAGCTGGGAGTAGTTTTGTCCTGCAGTGAACATTTGTAAATGTGTGGAGGAAAAAATTTTTAAAAAAATTTTAGAGATAGGATCTTGTCAAGTTGCCCAGGTTGTCCTTGGATGGACCCAAATATCCGAGAAGCCAAAGCTGAGAAACTGGACTAGAAGTGCCTGTATGACTTGTCTTGCTCGGAATAATTAGACCTGAGAGGCAACCTGCCTCAGCTTTCCTGAAACAGCTTTGCTTTCATGAGACAGGAGCTGACCCTTTCTTGTTTTTACCTTTAACCATCTGTAGCATGAGCTTGAGCCTGGAGAGAAGGCATCATTATGAAGATAAAAATCAACATGCTGAGGATGGCAGAGGGAAAAGGCAAAATGTGTTCAGGTTTTTCCTTCTTTGTAGCTAGACATTGCTCGCATACCATAGAAGCTTGACTTGGGAAGGAACTAAGCCAGGTGTTTCACTCAATCAAAGCTGTCTCTGCCAACATTTCCGATGGCATGACCTGCCACTTGGGATGGCGTCTTCTAGAGTTGGAGATCTGTAACTGTACAGATTGGTCGCAGTTCTCACAGCAAGTGGAATTTGACACCCAAAGCTTCTACTCATGGTCTTTATTTTAGGTCATTTGGAATTTGCCTGGACATCTCTTCCAGACTTTCATGGATGGTGATGTGAAGTCATCCTGACCAAACTGTCAAATTTGTTGTCATATACTTTTCCAGATCCTCTGGAGAGATGGGTGTCTAGAACCCAACACCTTCTTCTTGAGCAGGTCTCATAGCCAAGTGTCGAAAGGCAAGGCTACCATCGGGAGCAAGGATATCACCTCTGAAGCTTCTAGCACTGGTTTCCCACTTAGAACTTTACAGTTATCACGGTTGCCCTAGACGCTTCTCATCTTTGGACCATGTGGACAGCTGAGGAAGAGACTTCCAGTGTTTTGTGTCTTGGATAATGTGTAGGAACACTGCTTTCTTTGGGTGGGGGGGATACTAGAGATCAATCTCAGGACTTCACACTTGCCAGGCACCATGCCACTGAACTATATCCCCAGCCCTGCTTTTCTCTTGTTTCCAGTCCCTTCCCCAAGTTGGAAAGGATCTCACGCCCTGTCACGACAAATGTCTGAGTGGTGCTGTCATCTTGGCCTGTTGCAGTGTGGGGGCTTGCTGCTTGTGGAACAGCCCTTTTAAAAAATTAAAAGCATTTAATTGTGGTAAAAGTCACATACAACTCAACATCGTGACTGTATTTTTTTCAATGATTCCTTGCATATGCGAGACAAGTGTCTCACCCACTCTGGAGCCGCACCCCAGCTCCTCCACTGTTTCTAGTGCACAGCTCCACAATGAGTTCACCATGCTGTGCCCCAGACCTCCTGAACATTTTCCTGTTGTCGGCTGCATGTCTTCTGCAGCAGGTGGGGTGAATTTTTTTTACATACACACCCATTCAGTTCTCATCCTGCTGCCTTAACCTCTCCCACAAAATTCTCCTATTTGGGGCAAGAAAGGTTTCTTTGGCCGGTTTTCCTCCTCTAAGGCTGTAGCCAGCCATTCATTCAGTGAGTTGGCTTCAGTTGAATTACAGTCTTTACAAGCTCATTAGGTGGGCGTCTACGAAGAGGTGAGTTTGGAAAACCAGAGATTTGGTTTAAAGACAGGAACTATGTGGAGGCGTGAGGATTCTTGGATGACAAGGTATAAACCCCACGAAGTCACTTAGCTGAAAATATTCTCCCAATTTAGCACAAGGCCCTAGCCTGGAGAGATGTGTAGGGTGTTTTTCCTGGCATCCCTTCCTACCACCACCCCATATGGTGGCTCCTTTAGTCCTTTCTGCCATCCGACAGCCATGTCCTTTCCTGCTGGGGCTGAATCACAGGTGCTGGATGCTACTGAATTTTGACTTAATTGGACTTTTTTTTTTTTTTTGCTAGAGTTCGGCGGTTTCTTGAGTTCATGAATTAGTCATTAAGCTGTGTTTACCAAGCAGGCACCCTGACAGTCTCTTCTCTGAATAGCCGACCTCCTTTGGGAAAGATGCCTTTCTGTGTAGGCACTGGTACACAATAGTGAGGAAATGGACCCCTCTTCTGGGAGTCTTTACTACTCCCTTTGCAGGTGGGTCAGGGCCCTGCTTTGGGATAGCTGCAAAAAGCTTACATTTGCTTGGGTTTTTGTGGCATCCTGAGGCCTAAGGAAAGTCAGCTGTTTGAATTTTCCTCAGAATGATTCACCTCTAGAGCGAATTAATCAAATTGGATAGTTGGGATTTCCTAATGGGGGTGATAGTTGTTCAGTTGTTTTTTTTTTAAATCAGGAAAAGCAAGACCAGGCACAAAACTCACCAAGTCTAAAAGCACTAAAATATTGGTGATGGTACTACTGTAATTTTTAATAAATAATGAATCAAGCAGATCTTGTGTATTGTCCATAATAAATTAGGGATATGTTTTTAGTTCAGAGTTTTGAGTATTTTGTGGCCAATGGAAGAAGAGAACTTGATATTTAAGGAGTGCTTTTCTGACGAGTTGGTGACAAATGATGTAAAGGGGCAACTATTCCAACTTTTCTCTCTATGGATGGATGTGTTTCCGGCACACTGGTTTTGATGGAATACTTGTGATTACATTTCTAGGGTTGATCACTTCAGAGTTTGAAGTCATACATGTTATGGTTTTATGAGAGTACAGGCTGAGACTTTTTAGTTTAGTTGAGTTGATAGGTAAGCTTTTTTTTTTTTTTTTTTTGAGACAGAGTCTTGCTTTGTAGTTCAGCCTGGCCTTGAGCTCACCCTTGAACTCACAGTAGTCCTCTGTTCAGTGCCTCTGCTTCCTGAGTACTGAGATTACAGGTATGAGCCGGCACTGTGGTATGTGGTACTGATTGTTGGTGGGCATGAGTCTCAACACTTGGCATTGTTGTATGTGGGGATTGAACCAGGGATTGAACCCAGGTCCTTGGGCTTGCAAGACAGGTGCCAGAACCACTGAGCTAAATTCCCAGCCTGGTAGTAAGCTTTTAACTTGAAAGCTTGGACTGATATCTTTTTGCTGATTTTGTCCATATAAAGAATACAAAAGAAATGTTTTATATGCTTAAAAATAACTTTTTTGTAATAAAAATTAATATGCAATTAATATTGGACCAGTCTAATGCATACAAAAGTTTGTGAACTAAATTTTGAACATAGTTTGTATTGAGTGTTGGCTGCTGGGTTAAAAACCTCAGTGTCACGCTGCCTGTGATTTTTATTCCATGGAATAAAAGATTTCATTGTTGAGTGAAGCATTGTAATTATCATATACTTTTGTTTCTGGTTATGTTAGGTAGGTAGTAGAAGAAAAGTGGTAATATGCAGGTAAGGGAGGTATTTTAATATGTATAATATATATATAGTATTTTAATATGTATAATATATATAGATAATATTTTAATATGTATTATATATATATAGATAGATAGTTTCATTATTTTCTAAGTATAGGATTGCATGCCAGTGATAAATTGAAAAATTAGTTGATCAAAAAAATATTACCTGCTTTTCAGTTACTTATCTTGTTTCTGAGACAAAATATTAGACATCCAAAGTTAGAGAAGGAAAGCTTTATTTAACTCACAGTTTGTAGAGGTTTCAGTTGGTAACTGGCTTGCTCCAAGGCAGGGTGGCATTGTGGAGGAGAAACAGTTCATGGCAGGCAGAAGGTAGCAGAGCACCAAGGGACAAGACAAACCTCTTTCTGCCCCTCATGTTGCTTCCAGGCTACCAGGATGAGGGTGGCACCAAACTAATCAGTGGGGTGATTTAGGAATCACCACCCCTAATCCTAGCATTGCACCATGAATCAGTCACACTCTAGATGTAGCCACCTCGGATAAAGCCCCAGCTATGACCGCATGAGGCTTTAGGGGAATTTAGACACAAGTTGTAACACCTGCTGTAATGCGCATGTGTCCCTTCCAAAATCCAGGCATCACCAAGGTGGCAGCATGAAGAGGACCTTTGGGAGGAGCTTAGGTCCCAGGAGGGCCCGAATGAAGGCTCTGTGGAGGAAGCTTAGCTGACTTGCTGGTTTGTCTTTCTCTTTGGCCCTTTTGGCTTCTTCTCTTTGAGGGCGCTGCAGGCCAGGGGATGCACATTGATCTAGACTTCTAAGCTCTCAGGAATTAATAAATTTCAAAACTGGGCTAATACATTTCTTTAGCAATTGCTCAGCCTCAGATATTTTGTTATAGCAGCACAAGCAAATTAAGGCACTGCCTCTCAAATGTTGCATGTAGCACTGTCTCATCATAAGGAGATACTGTGGTTCCTGTGTAAATGACGAGTGGGTGGTTGCTGGCTGCTTGCTGCTGGCTGCAGTGTGAGAACTTGTGACTGGGTGGCCATATCCGGCCCCCATCAGACAGTGGCAGTGAGCACCTGCATCACCTGCGAGCAGTGCCTGCCTGTATGCTGCGTCAAGTGGGGACTTGGCGTGGGCACCATTTCAGAAGGAAAACAACTGTGTGAGTGAGGGTATTGTACTGTAGAATAGCTCAGGCAGGCAGTTTTAGTGTGCAGTTGTTGTGGTTAAGCATACTGATCATTTAGCTCAGTTTTGGCCACCAGTGCCAGTGTATGGTCTGTGTGGTTGGTGCACAGTTACAGTTGGCACCGTACGTTGTCCTTCTGCTGTAGGATGGATACTGGGCACTGGGGCTGTGGGCTTCTTAAATGCTGTGAAGGGAAGCACCCTCTTGGCTTGTCCTGCCAGACAGAAGTCTGTGAATGCCACTGTGGCTAAGGCCATCCATCCTGACCAGCAGGGGCGGCAAGAAGGATTGGATTGTCCGATTCACATGGACACCAGCTCAGGCTG
>PVIR01016848.1:0-35909 GCA_004026965.1 Petromus typicus
GGGTTGGAGGAAAACAGTGAAATAACTAAAATCAACGTAGAATCATGTAATGTGATGACTGGGGAGAAAAAAAGCAGCATGACTGAGAATGGCTGGGGCAAGTGGGGTGAGTAGTTGGGAAGGTTGAGACCTGGTTTAATGGAGTACAGTAACCTTTCTCCACCATGGACTAAGATAGCTTTTGGCTCCTGATAATCACACTTTCTGTAATTTCCTTCCACAATGAGTAAGGCTAATCAGTGGTGGGATATTGTGGAACGTGAATTCCAAGATTAAGTCAGAAAAGACATTGAACTTCCTCTTTGCTCTTTCTTGATCACTCATGGGAAACGCCATGATGCAGAGGATACTCAAACGGCCTTGTGGGAAGGCTCAAACGAGTAGGATCCACCTAGCCTTTCGCCAACAACCAGCTCCAACTTGCCAGACATGCATGAGCCACCTTGGGAGGCCAGTCTTGGTTCAGGTGACGGCAGTCCTGACCAAAGTCTTAAATATAACCTTGTGAGAGACAGAACTGGAAACTTACTCATTTGCATAGCAAAATTACTCAAATTCCTGACTCATGGAAATTATAATTGTACAGAAATTATAAACTATAAATACTATTGTAATTTATTATGCAGAAGTAGGGGAAATATGACTCCAACCTGCTTGCTGTATGTCAGTACACTGAATTCATGTCCCCTGAAATCAAAGTATGAATTCTAAGGAACAATGAGGTTAAGAGTAGGAAAGATTTATCGAGAGATATAGTTCCTGAAAGATAGGAGGGGACCTGGAACTGGATTGCCACAGAGGCCACTTCTCTATGAATGTTTTATACAGCAAAATCATAAAGTGAGTACAAAATCACAAGATGAATACAATGTGGCTCAAACTACATTCAGCCTGTAAGATTATAAGTATAGCCACTTAACCAGTATTGATCTAATAGACAAGCAGGTCACATAGCAAAGGTATATGGAAGGAACAAAGGCATTTTTAGGAAGGGATGGGTCCAGATGCTCTAGACATCCATCTGGGTGTCTGTCTATCTGGATTTTACTAGGCCAGGTGATACCAATCAGTATAATCTGAAGTGATTGCTTATCTCTTGGAGAGGCCTGTAGACTTAATCATTCTATCTTTATCTTGAGACTTGATCTTTGACAGATGCAGCTCCAGCCACAGTTGTGATATGTTCTTATCTTCTACATTGGCTTACTCAAGAGCCTAACGCTGTCTGCCTGACTATTTCTACGCTGCCTAGAATAACACCTCATACTTAAGTAATAGAGGATAGAGAAAGAGAAGTTGGATGCTAGGGATTCATAAAAGAACAAGACCTAGCTAGCCCACGAGGAACTTATAATCTCTTGGAGGACAGAGGCAAAAATAATTATGACTCATTCAATATTCACTAATCACACACTGTGAAATAGTATGGTATATCCAAAGATGCAAATTCATTGAACAAATATGTGTGGAATTTCTGTTCTGGCTGATGCATTATGACACTGGTAATTCAGTGGTGGGTAGTTGGGTCTCAACCTTCACTGTGCTTTCAGACTAGGGATTACTAATATCGACCACCCCACCAGTCAATCATACACATAAATGTATACTTATAAACCATGAAACATGTTGGGAAGAAAGAAGGGAAATCACCAAAGAACAAACAAGATGAAGAAGATACAATCAAGAGAGGGTGATCAGAGAAAGTTTCTTTGAACACGTAGCATTTACAGTAAGAAATGAAGAGTGAGTAGGAATTTGCGAGGCAAAGAGCAGAAATAAAAACGTGATGGAGGAGGTGAGAGAGACCAGGCTGTGGGAAAAGGCTTGGAACATAAGAGTAGATAAAGTGGGAAGAGGTGGACTCCTGAAAGGAACACATACTTAGGATTCAACTTGGTACTTGCCATATAGGGTACTTGAGGATGGTAAGATATGGGGTGGATTATGTCCCCCCAAAAAGATACGTTGGAATCCTAAGCTCAGTTACATCAAACTGTGACCTTATTTGGAGGTAAGATCTTTACAGATACAATCAAGTTAAAATGACATTAAAAATGGGCCCTCGTCCAATATGAAAGGTGGGGGGACAGCATGGTTCACACATAAGAACAGCCTCCAAAAATGAAGGCAGACTTTTATTAGTACATGCTTACATTATACAATTATTTTATTCATTATGGGAAGTTGGTATATATACATAACACCTTTATTCTTTTTACTTCCCCCTCCTTCCCTGTCTACCTCATCTCTAAATCCCCTTCCCATTTACAAAAGACCTATCTCTCTGTTGCCTATTATCTATCTTTTACTTTGTTCTTTAAATTACTTATACTTTGGGTGTCTCATATAAGAGAAACCACTCAATATTTAAGTTTTGTGTCTGATTTATTTCATTCAACATTATGGTCTTGAGATACATCCATTTTCCCACAAACAATTCAAATGTATCCTTTTTTATGGGAGAGTACTACTCCATTGTGAGTAAATAGCACAGTTTCTTTATTCATTCATCTGTTAATGCACATATAGGCCATTTCTAAGATTTAGCTATTATGAGTTGTGCTATAAGTATAGTTATACAGAGACAATATGAGATGTTATACCCATGCTATAATCATGGGTATTCATGTATTACTGTAATATGATATATATGATAGGAAAATATCTAAAAGGAGAATACCTAGGTCCAATGGAATTTCTATGTTTAGCTTTTTGAGGATTTTTTTGGCAGTACCAGAAATCAAACTCAGACCCTTGTGTTTGCAAAGTAGGCATGGTACCACTTCAGTTAAATTCCTGGCCCGTGAGGAATTTTTCATATTGATTTCTTTTTTTTTTTTTTTTTAGGTTTTTTGAGACAGGGTCTCACTTTGTGGTTCAGGCTGACCCTGAGCTCAGCCTCAAACTCACATCACAGCAATCCTCCTGCCTCTGCCTCCCGAGTGCTGGGATGACAGGCATGAGCCACCACGCCCGACACTGTGGTATGTGGTACTGGTCGCTGCTGGGCGTGAGTCTCCACACCCAGTATGGTATGTGGTAACCAGGGATCGAACCCTGGTCCTTGCGCTTGCAAGACAGGCGCCGGAACCACTGAGCTAACTCCCTGGCCTTCATATTGATTTCTAAAGTAGTTGTATTGCATTCCTCCCAACAACATAAACGGCTTCATTTTCCCCACAGCCTTGCCAATATTTGTTATTATTTGACTTATTGATCACAGCCATTCTTTATGGAGTGAGATGGACTGTCAGTGTTGTTTTAGTTTACGTTTTCTCTAATAGTTAGAAATGTTGGGTTGGGGATTTAGCTCAGTGGTTCCAGCACCTGTCTTGCAAGCGCAAGGACCCGGGTTTGATCCCCGGTAACCACATACCGTGCTGGGCGTGGAGACTCACCCCAGCAGCAATCAGTACCACATACCACAGTGCCGGGCCTGGTGGTTCACGTCTATAATCCTGGCACTTGGGAGGCAGAGGCAGGAGGATTGCTGTGATGTGAGTTCAAGGCTGAGCTCAGGGCCAGCCTGAACTACAAAGTGAGACCCTGTCTCAAAAAACCTAAGAAAATAATAAATAAATAAATAATAGTTAGAAATGTTGAAATTTATTCATGTGTTTATTGGCCACTTATATTTCTTCTGAAAAGTGTCTACTCATTTCAAATGCCAGATTTTTATTGGATTTTAGTATTTTTAGCTCTTTATGTATTGTAGATATCAGTCCTCGGCTGAAGGAGTAGCTGGCAATTTTTTCCCCACTCTGCAGGTTGTTTCTTCACTCTATTGGTTGCTTCCTTTCCTCTGCAAATACTTTTTTAGTTTGATATAATCCCATTCATTAATTATTGATGCTACTTCTTGTGCAATTGGGGTTCTCTTCCGAAAGTTCTTACCTATGTCTGTCTCTTTAAGAGTTTTACCTATTTTAATCTGTGGTTAAATTGTTTCTGCTGTAATATTGATTTTATCTTGGTACATGGTTAGATAAATGGGTCCAGATTAAATCTTCTGCATGTGTATGGCCAGGTTTTCTAGCACTATTATTAAAGAGGTTATCTTTCCTCCAGCATACGTGTTGGCCTTTTTGTCAAAAACCAGATGGCTGAATGTTCCTGGGCTTGTGAGTGCATCAAGTCAGATACTGAAATGATGCTTCTACTACTAAGAAATTCCAAAGATCACCAGCAAACCAGCAGAAGATAGGAGAGAGTCATGGCACAGATTCCTTGCAACCCTTGGAAGGTGCCAACAAATACCTTGATTTCAGACTTCCGGCCTGAAAAAACTGAGAAGATAAATTTCTGTTGTTTGCTGCATCCAGTTGTTGTTAGGTACTTTGTCATAGGGCAGCCTCAGCATACTAATACAGGTGAGCAGGTGTCGTGTCCCTCTTGTCCCGCAAGGAAGAACACAACACGCTGCTGGAGGTGCAAGCCTAAAAATTCCCTTTATTTCCGCTTTAGCTCCCTTATATACCCTGGTTCGGCACGCCCCCCCCCAACACCGCCTACTCTTCCAAATATGGTCAAGGAAACAGCTTGTTTTTTTCTCTGAGGCGGAGACTTACGCCCCTTACGCCATCTTTGATTGGCTCGCCTTTCTCGAGGCGGAGACTTACGCCCCTTACGCCATCTTAGATCGGCTCGCCACAAGCAGGTGCTTTCAGACCTCTCAGTCTCTGCAGCCAAAAGTTAAAGGTCTCCTGGTATGGCAGCTGCAGCCACAGCTACTCTCTCACTCTCTGGAAGCTTCTGGAAATTTCCCGCTGACTTTTGCTCCTCTCTGTGCCCTGCCTGGCTCCGTCGCAGAACCACAGCACAGCGGAGAACCTCATGGCATGGCTGTTCCTACTCATAACATCTATGTGTTTTGAAGGAGAAAAGGGTGACGAATGAATGATTTCCCCTATGAATAAATTTCTAAAGTAGTTTAACACATGACAGTACGAGGTAATTTTGTAAGCATCAATTATAGCTGCCATTTATTATGTATTCACTATGTGCCAGGCACTTTATACATGTCTATATTCTCCCCCAGTCACCCTGTAAAATAGATATTATTATTATTCCCACTCAGGTGAAGGAATCTAGGAATGGGAAGGTTAATGACTTCACCAAGGCCTCAGACTATGCTATGCATGTCCATTACACGACCTGACCAGCTTATGCAAATTAGATACAAACTACAGATACACGTGCTGGTGCCAGACTCCCTGGCCAGGATTAGAGTCGGCTGCGGTATGAAAAAAATGCAGGCCCTTCCCCCCCATAATTGGCTACAATGTATTTGCAGCCAAACAAAAGGTGATTAATGGAGTATGGTAAATGGACTGAGGGTTCGCAGAAGCACACACACACCCAGCTGCTGGGACAGAAACCTAAATCCTGGCCTGAGAAGTTGCAGGGCTTCTAAGTAAAATGACACTGTGGCTGAGGAGTGTGTCTCTCTAAACCACATTCCATTCCTAGAGCTATCCTTCCCTTAACTGTTTAGTAGATCGCAAGTTAATCAGAACCTACCTTTGGCCTGTTTTGCTCTTTTATTATTTATTTATTTATTGCAAGAATGCCTTATCCGCCTTTTACCAGCCTTGTCTGTGTCAGCTGACACCACCGGATGCCACACATATCTGACTCATGCTTGTATAATCAGTAATTCTGGTGGTCCTGTTGCTTAGAATCCTCACTACATGCTCATCTGGTCCTTCTCAGTTCTTGTTTTTACTGTGAATCTTTGTGTCTCCTTTTCACGTTGTAGCAGATTGAGATCTCTGGCCAAGGTCCTGGGTTTGTGCTCTAGGAAAAGAGGAAGTATCTAGAGAGATGGAGCCATGAAGGAGGCAGTTCCATACGGGTCCTACTTGAGAGGCAGTACGGTAAGTCACCGACATATAGACATTCAAGTCGCAAAATTTCACAGGGTTCATGTAAGACTCACTTGTCAGACTTAGGAATGAATCTGACTTACGAACATTTTCTTGGAATGGAATTTATTCATAAATCAAGAACTTACTGTATTTGGATAAAGAAAAAGGAAATTCGAGGTGTAAAACTCACTTTGCATCTCCCTACCTTGCCCTTGCTGGTCTCACTGCCTGGAATATACCCTTCTTCTGACTCTGCACAAGTCAGCCTCATTCTCATCCCTGAGGGCTCAGCCCAAGTCTCAGCCTTTTAGGAAAAACTTCACTATATCGTGACACACACCTGTAACCTCAGTTGTCTGGGAGGCTGAGCCAGGAGAATCACAATTGCCTGGACAACCTGGTGACTTAACCAGACCTTGTCTCAAAATTTTAAAAAAGGGGCTGGGAACGTAGCTCAGTGTAAAGGCTCTGAGCTCAATGCCCACTACTATGCAACCACAGTATAAGAAGTACAAGTACCTAGAGATCACCAAGCTGTGAAAAGCCCACATCGCATGGAGACAAGAAATCTTAGGCACTGGACTCGAGCATGAAGACATTTCAGGAAAGTGAGATATGCCCGAAAGCCAAGACAGAAAGTGAAGTATAGAATCAGGTGGTGGATAGTAGTTGTTGTGCAATTCTTTTGACATTTACAACAAAGAAGTGTGACATTTTTCACTATGAAATTTTGTGATGAAATCATCTTGGAAGTGGATTCTTCAGGACTACATGCCTCAGCAGGGCCACGTGGAGCAGATATGGAGTCCCAGCCTGGCTCTTCCCAAACTCCCAACCCACAAAATCATGAATGACATAAAGGACTGCGTTAAGCCTGTCAATTTGGGTAACTAGATAACAGAAACCTTCTCCTTAAGTAAATCCCTTACTTTCTCTCACAGGCCCCTCTCTATATCTTTTTTGTTTTTTCTTATTCCTATGCTAAGAATTAAATCCAAGGCTTCATGCATGCTTGGCAGTACTCTACCACCAAGCTACATCCCTAGCCTTCTGCTCATGTGTTTTTGAGCAGTTATCACAATTCATAATTATCTTGTTTGCTTACGTGTGTGTGGTGAGTGTGTGTGTGATGATGGTAGTACTGGAGATGGAACCCAGGGACTTTATAGTAAGCAACTGCCTCAAACTGTTTAATTAATTGATATCACCAGGCACTGGGCAGTGGAGACATCATCCACGTTCAGCAAGGCCTGAGGCACATTCATCTGGGAACTAAGCACCTGACAGCAGTGAGACTCACCACACTCAGACTCTTTGGGCCTCTTGGGGCCCAGAAAAGATCACCAACATTGCTTGTTCAAAGGCACAGGGCTGACCCTCGCCACCCTTTAGCCAAGTCCAGAACTTCATCTACCTGAAGTGCATCAGTCACCGAAGCAGCACAAACTTCACGCACGCCCAACATCTGGTTGGTATTAATTACCTCCACATTTATTAAGTGCCCCATTAAACTTGGCTCTGACAGCACAGTTGGCTCCCTGGGTTAAATCCATGCTTAATATTCAATTATACACAGTGCAAGCAGAATCATATTTGGCAGGGATTAGCTCACTTGTTCTGTGAAGGCATTTTTCCAGCTGAATAATAATGGTGCCTTTTAATTGTATAGTGTTTTCTTCTTGAGGGACCTTAGGCTGGGCCATCTCCCAAAGGGAGACAGACACTGGGTGTCCTCATCTCCATTTTGTAGGTGGATGAACTCATTACAGAACACTGGCTCCAGCCACAGACAGTGGAATCTCACTCCTCCTGCAGGGCCCAACTCAAATCACCTTTTCCTTGAAGCTTGATGGGTTCCTTTTTTTTTTTTTTTAAATTTTTTAATCTTTATTGGTACATTACATATACACATCATGATTGCACTCCATAATGGGGATTTGTACCAGTATAAAACACAACTTAATTCTCATTTTTTCCCATAGCCCTACCCACCCTACCACCCCCCCGTATACATAAAAATTTATTTCCTTACTTTTTTGTTACAATCTCAACATTTTCCCCCTTCTTCCTATTTTACATTGAGCAGTTTCTATTTCACAATATATAACATACAATTCTAGAACTCATTATATCTTTATTTTCTCATACCAGAGAAAAGATGTGATATGTACCTATCTGTGCCCTATTTATTTCACTTATGAGGATATCCTCAAGGTATGTCCATTTAAGTAGAAATGATTCAAACTTATCATTTTTAATGGCAGAGTAATACTCCATTCTGTAGAAGAACCACAGCTTTTTTATCCAGTCTATAGTTGATGGACACTTGGGTTGTTTCCAAGATGTAGCAATCACAAATTGGGCTGCTATAAACATGGGTGCACATATGTCACTGTGATATGAGTCTTTTAATTCTTGTGTGTATATACCTAGCAGGACAATGGCTGGGTCAAATGGGACCTCCAATCCTAGCTTTTTGAGGAATCTCCAAACTGATCTCCACAGGGGTTGTACGAGTCTACAGTCCCACTAAGAGTGGAGAAGGGTTCCTTCCTCTCCACAGCCTCACCAACATTTGCTGTTGGCTGATTCTGAAATGGCAGCCATTCTATGTGGAGTGAGATGAAATCTCAATGTTGTTTTCATCTGGATCTCTTGAATGACTAATGATGTTGAGCATTTCTTCATATGCTTCTTAGCTGCTCTTACTTCTTCCTCTGAAAAATATCTGTTCATTTCAGATGCCCATTTTTGAATTGGGTCATTAAATTTGGGTGGGCTGATTTTTTTTGAGCTCTTTATATATTCTAGATAGTAGCCCTTTGTCTGAGGAACAGCTGGTAAAGATTTTTTCCCACACTGTTGGTTGCCTTTTTGCATTGTTGGAAGCTTGATGGGTTCCCATCACCAGAACTTCCAGGTAGCACTTGACTTTGAGAGAAGGTTGAGCCCAAGAAGAACATCTAAGCCCCCACTGCACATCAGGTCCTGTGATGAGTACACGACCTCCCAGAAAACCTGAAGGGTATTTCTATTTCACATATTAGGATACTGAGATGTATAAAGATCAAGTGACAGGTCTAGGGTTAGTTGTATTCTAATAAACATTACATCCAGGACTCCAACCAGCTCTCCCCCCCCCGCCCCCGTCATCTTCACCACAACAATCTTGGGTCTTCATCCATTCAACAGGTATTTATTGATCACCTATTACACACCCAGTACATGTTAGGAGACTACTACTGCTGGGTATGCAAAAGTGAAGAAAACATGGTCCTTGCCCTAACAAAAAATTATCATCTATCAAAAAAAATAGATTTAAAGTACTTCTATAGAGATTACTTAATATTAAAAAAGATCAAACATCAGGCACTATTAGTAAAATTTAATTGAACGAGATGAGGCAAGAGTAAGAGAAGCAAATAAATCAGTTCCCTGGATTTTTTTCTTCAGTGCAATTCAGGACTCAGTAACTCTTTCTTTTGTTTTATGTTTTGCAGTTGAGGACTCCAGCCTTTTCTCTGGGATTGTCTTCAGGTCATCTCCATCTCTGAATTGTAGTTTTTTCAACTGTAAAACGGAGATGAAAACAGCAAGACTATCAGTAGCCCACACATCCACCAAGAGAAAACTGCTTGATTAAATGATGACTCCATCTATACCACAGAGCAGGCAGCTGTGACAAAGCAGGAGGCAGGTACAGCAGTGCACAACTGGAATCCCACCTACTCGGGAGGCTGAGGCAAGAGGGCCATGAGTTCCAGGCCTGCTCAGGCAATTTGACAAGACCGTATCTCAAACAACAAAAGCTCAAGGCAAGTTTAAATGCTGCAGGGTGCAGAGCAGGGTGTATGGAAGGCTCCCCTGAAAGAGAAAGGCAGTGAAGAAGTGCCCTTACATGTGCATGGGGTGTCAGAAAAAAAATGCAGGAGGAATGGGTGAGGGGGCCCCCAGGGAGAGGACCTGCACATCTGGGGTTGGAAGGAGACTTACTCTTTTTTCTTTTTTTTTTTTAATTATCTTTATTGGTACATTAAATATACACATCATGATTGCACTCCGTAATGGGGATTTGTACCAGTATAAGACACAACTTAATTCTCATTTTTTCCCATAGCCCCACCCACCCTACCACCCCCCCATATATATAAAATTTGTTTCCTTACTTTTTTGTTACAATCTCAACATTGGAAGGAGACTTACTCTTAACGTGTGCTATTTTGTTCCTGTTGACTTTTGCATTCAGCACACGTATTTTCCCAAAAGACACATCGATCAATCCAAGAAAAACTTGAATACGCCACTTTGATGAGGATAAAATGCAGTAAAATAACCCTGCTCAAATCAGCCTACCTCCTGTTATAGTTAGTTTCTAAGACAAGGTCAGATGTGACAGCCTCTTGGAGAATCTAAAATGATTAGAATACAAGCTGCTCTTAATGAGATGAAAGAGGAATAAGGGGGGAAAAAGAAGAGAAGACAAAGGAGGAGGAAAAGATGAGAGAAACAAAGAGGTTATGCATTGTTATAATGACCCACAGAGTGAAACTCCACAATTACTTTAGGGCCACTGAGACCCCAAGACAGCAGTGCTCCCTGCATCTTTCTAGCTGGCTGCCAGGTTACCATGGTAATGTAATAGCCTGCGATAAACTTATTTTTGATTCCGAAAATATTTTAGAAAAATCAGATTCCAATAAGCTGCAGATAGGCAACCATGAGAGAGATGGTGCCCGTGTGAGAAGAGGCATGAGGGTGACTTCCGGGCTTGATATTTCCCCTTGACAACAGGTACAGTGGGCTGAGAACACTGGGCACCCGAACAGTGAAGTGCCAAGAGTCTAATCTGACAGGGACCACTGTACCTTCTTTCCAGGTCCTGATTCAGTAGGTCTGAGGAGGGACATTTTTCCAGAGTCCCCAGGAGATAAGGCTGCTGCTGGTTGGAGCCCACATTTGGAAAAACCTCTGTTTTAAATTATCTCCACCTGGCTCTCCAACTCATGATGCTATGGCTGATATGTCCTGAGCCTATCTAACCCTCCACTGGCCTCCTCTAGCAACCAACAGCGACCGAGTCCCAGCAGAAGGGCCCAACATGGTTGTCAGGGAGGCAGAGCACACGGTGGGCCGAGAGCTCTGAGGGTGGAGGTGAGCCCTTCATATAAGCAAGTGCGTGGGAAGATGGGCCCGTGTTCCAGCTCCTCTGCCAGAGATCTCTCACGCGGCCAATTAACCGGATGTGATGGCCAGCAGGTGCCACTGGGCCAAAGGACAGGCAGCTACCCATCAAAAACGTGGCCAAGCAAGAACCAAAGCAGGCTGGAAAGGATGTGAAAACCACAGAAGCCAAGTCTCAGGTGCCATAACTGACCTCAGTGAGACCCTGATTCCCCACAGAAGTAGGCAGGCAGCCAAGTCGGAACACGCCTCCCCAGGCAACACATTCGCCATTGAGTGAGAATGCAGACAGCTGTGGGAAAGTGCCATGTGAATGACAAGACCTCCCAATGCAGGATTTCTCGTGCATTGGACAGATGTTTGTAAAGCACCACCATGTGCCAGGGCCTGTGGCAGAGAAACACGCCTGAGTCATGTGCAAGAGCTGACCTGGCCCTTGTGTGGCCTGCCTTTAAGTAAAAGCAGAGAAGCTGTCATACAAAGAGCCATGCAGCTGATCTATGCTGGAGTTATAGAAGCAATTTTGTAATATATATATATATATATATATATATATATATATATCCCTTTAAATATTGTATTATATATATATATATATTCCTTAAATTATTATAGGGGGATATATATAATTTAATATATATAATTTAATTATATAATTTAAGGCATATATAATTTATATATTTTATATATAATATATATATTATGTGTGTGTATATATATATATATATATATCCCTTAAATTTTTAGAGATAAAGGGGCAAGATGCAGGGAAATGTCTAATGCTATGTATAGTCTCTATGTCCTCCTCTAGTGAGACAGTGACAAAATATTAGCAACTGAAGAATCCAAAGAACATATGGGAATTCTTTGTATTATTCTTGCCACTTTTTTGAGAGCTTAAAACTATTTCACAAGTAGAAATTAAATAAGGGCCACAGAAATACATGAAGAGTAACTTCAGTGAGCAGTATTTTTTTGGAAAGTATGCAATGGTGGAAGGACCTAAAACGGACTGTTTTGTAGGAAACAGGGAGGGCCAGGAGGGCTTCCTGGAGGTGGGGTTTTCGTGCTGACATCTTCGCAGCTAAGACAGAGGTTGTCCTTCCAGAAAAGGACTCAGCCCGCAGAAACTGTGTAGTGGCAGAGAGAAGAGCAGGTTGAAAGAACAGAAGAGAAACCTCAGCAGCTGGGCCAGCAAAGCACCCCGTCCTCCCCTCCACATGGAATGGTAGAACGGGAAGAGGCAGGGCTTCCTAGTCCAGGATGACGTCTCTTTGTTTAGTTTCTTTTCTATTCTACTCTGGCTCTCCTTGAACCTCAGTCTTATTTTTTAAATATTTATTTATTTATTTTAAAGAACTGAAGGTTGAATCCCGGGCCTTCAAGATAAGCAGTACCCCAAGTCCATCTTTCTTTCTTTCTGTCTTTTTTTTTTTTTTTTTTTTTTTTTTAAGTTAGGGCCTTATCTTGATAAATCACAGACCACCTCGGCTGGGCCAGGCTTCCTCCCAAAGTGCAGGCATTTCAGGTGTGCGCCACTGAGCCTGGCTCCCAGTGGCAGTTCTCAAGGCTCCACTCACACACGGCTCCGCAGGCCAAGGTCCCAAGATCCCAGTGACATTTGGCAACTTGATCTGTGGGCTTCTCACAGCTCCTTCCCTTTAGTTTCATCTCAGCCCCAAGTCTCTGGGTGCCATCCATCAATTCCTTTTCCTGCCAAAGGAATAAAAAGAAAAAGTTGGGCTGTCATTCCAATTCCTGTCATTGTTATTTGTGCAATTTGCTCCCTGAGCCTCAGGCAACCCAGTCCAACCTTGGGGGGCCCTGCACCTCTTCCCGCACTCTCCTGCCACAGCCGATGTCCCAGGAGCTTGCAAAGAGCTGGGAGTCTGCCAGCCCCAGGAGCTGAGTGGTATTGAAGTGTAAACCTGCAGCATAAACATATGACATCACAGCACCTTTGATTTAGGTTATCTAAGCATTCTGTAGATGCAGTGTAGTGTTGAACAAATCTCAATAATGCTTTCTAGTCCCCAGGAGATAAACACCTTTTTGAATACGGGGGTTGAACCCAAGGCCTTTGCACTGAGTTACATCATCAGTTCTGTTCTATTATTTATTTTAAGGAAGAATCTTACTACATTGCCCAGGCTGGCCTCAAACTTGCAGTCCTCCTTCCTCAGTCTCCCAGAGAGCTGAGATAAGCACCCTTATATCAGGTAATTTGTCAAATCAGAGAGCTCAGAGTCCAACAGAACTGCAAAGTCTTATGGCCCAACATCTTCATTTTACAGAACTAACTCACCCAAAGTCACAGAGCAAGTTCTTAAAGGAATTGGGCTTAGAAACAAGGCTTCCTGGGGTACAGGACCTCCCAGAAAACGCACATGTTCTGATCAAAGTGTATGCAATCAACAGTCTTCATCTATAAAGTAAGCAGTGTAGAAAGCCCTGGCGGAAAAGCCCTCAGAATCCGTCTGGCTGTATTTAGCTACTCTGTATCATGTCATCTTTGTTGGGTTTCACTTCAGACCCGATTCTCATTTTGCAGATATGACTAGAGACCCGTGGGTGAGGAAAACGGGAGTCAGAAAGGAAAATCTATACTTTTGTATTCTGCAAACCTGTCCATACTTTTCCCCCTCCTTGTAGCATTTCCTTCCCAGAACCCCATAAGCTCCTCAGATCGGCATTTCCAATCCCCTGCTCACCTTGGCCATAATTATCCTGGGAAGATTTGGTTTCCTTATCATGCTTCGTGACAATACCAGCTCAAGCTAAGCAAGACTCACTTCCATTCTGAGGTCTGCTGAATTCAAATTGCTCTCAGTGGTTTCCCTTAATAGGAATTATTGTTAGAATTTTTTAAAGGGCAATAATGAGATGGTGGCTATGTTAAAGAAAGAGCCCTTATCTTTTTTTGAAATACATATTGAAACATTCATGGATGAAATGATATGAAGTCTGAGATTTTCTTCAAAATATTCTGGTGGGCGAGATAATTAAGAAAATACTCACTAACAGAATACATTAGTCTCCACTGCCTTTAGCCTTTTTTTTTCAGTGCTGGGGATCAAACCCAGAGCCTCACATGCAGGCATTTGCTCAGCCATTGAGCTCGTCCCCAGCCCACTCACAAGTTCTTTTTGCAGCTTCTTCCTCACCTCTACCCTCCCCCATCCCATATCTGAATCTGTTTACTTTGGGCCTGGGGACAGGATCCTGCTCCTGGAGACTCCACAGAGAAGATAATAGGGACCTGGAACTAAGAGGCCTCGGTGTGCGGTCCCCCATCCACTGTGGACAAGCCACTGACCCCTCTGCACCCCAGGCTCTCCGTCTGTGCAGCAAATGGAGAACTGACCACTAACAGCCACTTTTCTAATGGGTTCTTCCCGCCCTGTTTTTCAAATTCTGCTTCCCTCTGCCTGGAAAGTGGAAGTAACCTTTCTAAGGTCCCCACCCCTCAAAGGCCCTTAGCTCTTACAGGACTCAGCTACCTCTAAGCTCCAGACCAAGTGTCTGGAGGTTCGGACTCCTAAGAAGCCGACATGTGCGAAGCTGAGCTGTCATTACGTCTCTCAGCCCGCCTTTCCAACATCCCAAGCATCCCCATAGCCCCTAGCTAGCTCAGAACACCCCCTAGCTAGCTCAGAACACCCCCTTCCTTCACCTCCCTCTTCAGCGGCTGCAGGCAGAGATCTTGTCTTCCAGAGCTCGCCTGACAGTGCTCCTTGTCACCTCCTGGGCTCAGGCCTTCGGGACCACTGACCTGGCCAGCTGTAAAAGCTTACCAGCTGGGCTCCCTCCTTCCTCCCTCCAGGCTGCTGTCAATACTCTCCATCCACAGTAACCCCTCCTGGCCTACCCCTCCTGGCCTCGCAAGCCTCCTGTGGATTCTCCCCACTGAGAGCAGAAAGGGCCAAATTCCTCGGTGTGGCATTTGACACCCCGCACAGCTTGCCCTCCATGCCTTGCGGCACAGTCACCCACACTTCCTGCTGATTAAACCACAGGCCTGGGCTTCTCCTTCTGTGGTCCCTCACACCTGTACAGAATCACTCGGGCCCTCGGTGGAAACTCCAGAGCCCTGGAGTCTGGTCCAGCTCCAAGGCACGTAAGAATGGAGGATCCTCACCGCAGCCACACCAAGTACTTCTTCTGGGCCCCATGTAACTGCCAATTCCTCTGCAAGCCTTTTCTCCTTGCCAGCAGAGTGACCCCCACCACTCTGCTCCTGCTCCATGCTATTATTAAGACCCTGTGTATCAATGCTGTGTAATTATTTGCTTGCCTGCCACCTGCCTGCCTAGCTAGAAAGAAATCTCCACCAAATTGAGCTGACAGAATGCCTGCAGCCCCCACACAGTGAATAGCACATAGAGAGCCCTTGATAAACATCAATCCATTTGATTGTCTAACTCTTTCATGGCCAAACTCTGAACGCCGAAAATAGTGCTTTGCACTGGCAGGTAGTACAGATGTCTTACGGACAGATTATCAAAGGATAGATAAAAGCTCAAATGAATGACGAATTATGCAAATAAGTAAATAATGACTTTCCATCATGCTTTAATATTCTGGAATGTTTGTGCATTCCGGGACCATCTCCAAGCCAAATTACACATAAATGGAGTCCAAGGTCAGATGTGAGCCTGGAAACTTTCTTACCCATCACAGTTACCCCTCTGCCTTACAGATCCCCCCAGACCCTGTTAAAATGCATGCTGGGACATCTGCTATTTGTCATGGGGCAGACAGAAGTCAGCCTTAGGATGGTAAAGCTGGGGCAGCAGCACATCAGGGCTGGAGAGCCCATCACCCATTCTAACCTTGTCTCCCTCACTGACTGTATTGTACACAACATCTCAGGGTTCAGCTTCTTCTGCCATGAACTGAGCAATTTGTGTTCTGACCCTTAAGGGAAATCATATATGTTACATGACCAGCAGCACACAGATGTTACTACTGTGCTGCTGTAATTCAAGACAACTGGGCATCTATAGGTAACTGGGAGATGGGATGGACTCCTTGTGACAGGAGCTGAACATGAGGACAGATCTCAGCTGTAAATTCTGAATTCTGGGAGGAGCCGAAGGAGGCAGCCACAGGGACCTAGGAGCTGGGTGCGGCTGGACCTCTGGGCCAGACTTCATTCTGCTTTTCAGCTAGGGATTCAGAGACTGTTTCTGAGGGTGGGGAATGGAGAAGCCTGGAGCGTGGGGCCCTGGAGGGAAATCCCCACAACTTGGCTTCCGGTCTAGAGGAGGACACTTGGGTCCAGCATCACCAGCCCAGATTTTCCATACTTGGGATACAGAGGTTCCCTTAAGAGTGCTGCAACCACAGAAGGGAAGTGAAGACATGACCCAACATCTCATCCTCTTTTCAGACAGGAAACCGGAAACCAGAGGTCCAGACACGCCTTGGGTTTTGCCTGTAACAGGAAAATAATAGGAACTTCCTATCACTGTCTGCTGGTCCGGTCATCACCAAAATCCTCTACTTCAGAGACTCCGAGGGAGGGAATCCTCCCACACATCCCTCCTCATTGCTAGAGCACAGATTCCGGATGAGGTGCTTTTTCCTCTGATTTCTCCTCTGTTCTTTGTGCTGTCGATCCTGAGGCAGGGGCTGGGCTCCACTGAGGATCACTCAGGCCCCACCCCATACACACACCTGCAAACAGAGCTGGGAACCCAGAGCGGAAACTGGAAAGAGGGAGAGGGGGTCTTGGATGGTGAAGGAAAGACTTATGACAACAGACCTGCCTGGACGCCTTGGCTGCTCCAGGACATCACAGCAAAAGAAGCCCCAGGGAACCTCTGGCGTCGGGAGCACAGCCTGACACCACCAACACCTGGAGAACAGCGCCATCTCCCGGCTGCCAGCCGCCAGGACTTACCTCCCTGCTCAGAACCACCTTGGGCCGCCTCCAAGGATTACAAACCATGCACCTGCACATCAGAGAGGGAGGTTTCCTGAAGGACCCGTGGGGGCGGCCTCCCTGTGGCAGTGTGTGTGACACCTGTGCCAGGTCTGCCCACCCAAATGGCAACCTGGTAAACACCCATAATTAACTCGTGAGGTCCCAAAGATATGAAGCATGGTAAATATTGAAACTGTTACTCTGATGAAGCATTTCCAAACAGCCAAGTTACTTCATTGACTCCGTAAATGCAGCCTACTTCACCACATTAAAGAACTCCCCAGGGGGCCGGGAATTTGGCTTAGTGGTTCCGGGCCTGTCTTGCAAGCGCAAGGACCCGGGTTCGTTTCCCCAGTAACTACATACAATACTGGGTGTGGAGACTCACGCCCAGCAGCAACCAGTACCACATACCACAGTGCCGGGCGTGGTGGCTCATGCCTGTAATCCCAGCACTCGGGAGGCAGAGGCAGGAGGATTGCTGTGATGTGAGTTGGAGGCTCAGTTCAGAGCCAGCCTGAACTACAAAGAGAGACCCTGTCTCAAAAAAACCTAAAAAAAAAAAGAACTTCCCAGGGCTAGGATTTAGCTCAGTGATTCCGGTGCCTGCCTTGTAAGTGCAAGGTCCTGAGTTCGATCCTCGGTAAATCACATACAACAATGCTGGGCATGGTGATACGCCCATCAGCATTCAGTACCACATACTACAATGCCGGGAGCGGTGGCTCTTGCCTGTAATCCCAGCACTCAGGAGGCAGAGGCAAAAGGATTGCTGTGAGTTTGAGGCCTGCCTGGGCTACATAGTGAGCTCAGAGCCAGCCTGAACTACAAAAGCATGCCCTTCTCAAAAAAAAAGAAAAAAGAAAAAGAAATCCCCAAATGCGACTTTTCTTGAAAGAGAAGAACCTTAAAACTGCCAATTTCAGCACCTTCCACACTGTAGACCAGGTAGAATAGGAGAACTGACCAGCTCAGCCTCATTTTATAGAAGAGAAAACTGAGGTCCAGGGAAGCTGGGTGAAGCCACCAAGCAAGATCACACTGCCAAACTCATGTGACACCTGCTGTTGAGTACTCCAAAATGCAGGCCTAGAAGGGCAAGGAAGGGTCAAGTCTGGGGTCTAGGCCTTCCCCTCCCCCTCCCTGCATAGCAGCCTTGGGCTGGGAATGCTGCAGCCATCCAGGGAGGGTGGTGAAAGCAGCTTTTACAAAGCAGGGTCTGAGACTGGAAGACAGACCCCCTTTGTCACTTGCTCCCCAGCCTGCAGCCTTCGGTGCCCCCTGTTTGAATGTCTGGCTCTCACACACTGCAAATTTGCAACATAAATGCGGGGCTTGTCTCTCTCTCCCTCTCGGCAGTGGCTTAGTCTCTGTCTCACTCTTCTGGAACCTTTTAAAGCCTGCCTTTCTCTGAGCACTTTCTTTCTGCAGCTCAAGCCTCCAGCCCCTAGACACAGCCACCGTCACTAATTAATTCTGGGTTCAAACACATCCTGAGAAGGAGCCCAGCAGCAGCACATGAGCAAGGGGTTCTCTTCCCATCCTGCAGAGGAGGCAGCCTACCGGGCAGCCCAACCGGTGGGCATCAGAGGAGAAGCGGGGCCCTTATCCTCAGGTCCCAGTCTCGGTCCCCTCCCTGTCCTGTTTCTCAGTGGGCTTGAGAATTCACTATGAATAAACAATCACCAAGATGGCTCTCAGCTTGCCTGCCGTGCTGCCCTGGCTTTCTGAGCTCAGCTTTGGTCAGAAACTATAATCACAGCTCGCACTTAGCGAGACACTAGGGACCAGACACAAGCACTGTGATGCTCTCAGCCGGTTCTCACCCATCTCAGGTATATGAGTGTGGGAACCCAGGCTCAGAGAGATCCGAGCCTTGCGTGGAGTCATACAGCTTGCAAATCACAGAGCCGAGTTTTACATCTGACCCCATTTGCCGCATAAGCTGGTGTACCTGCTCCTGTCTGACGACACACTCCCCATTTCCTGTAATGTCTCCTTTTCCCTACTCTTTGAGGTGGGGGGAGAAAGCTATAAGGGATTGAACTCAGGGCCTTTGCACTGAGCTACATCCTCAGCTTTTAAAAAAATTTTTTTTTTTTTTGAGACAAGGTCTTACTTAAATGGCTAAGATGCTCAGGCAAGGCTTAGACTTGCAATCCCCTTGTCTCAGCCTCCCCAAGTGCTGGAACTACAGGTGTGAGCCACCACACCTGGCACTGTGGTATGTGGTACTGATTGCTGCTGGGCGTGAGTCTCCACACCCAGTATTGTATGTCGTTACCGTGGGATCGAACCCAGGTCCTTGTGCTTGCAAGACAGGAGCCGGAACCACTGAGCTAAGTCTCTGGCCCTGGGAGCACAATCTTAAAACACATGAGCTGAGGCTGGGTAGGGAGCTCAATGGTGCCATGGCTGTGGAGAAGGCATAAAAGAAATAATCAAGTATCAGAAGAGCCAAGAATCACCGTAGAAGTGCAGCTTGATGACAGTTATCAGATTTGGGAGTGAGACTTCTGTCCAGGTCTTAGAATATCACTGGCTCACTGTGTCACCATGTAACCTCACCATGCCTCCATCGCCTCATTTATTGCAGTGATAAGAATTGCGATAATAAATGCTGATTTGCAAGTTTACACTGTGCCGCCCTACACGTTATGCACTGATCTCGTAAGTAGAGTTGACCTCTACTGCTCCCATTTTACAGATGAGAAAACTGAGTCAGAACGGAGACTTGTCACAATGCTTGGCACAGGGCTCCCATCAGGGTTGAATCTGGAATCCCATGGCTTCTGTGGCCAATTCCTAGAGCCCTGACTGTGCGCTCTGGCCCAGCGTCTGTTCTGGATGCTGGCCCTTCTACAGGTTCCTTGCACTCCTTGCAGTAACTCTGCAAGAGCCCTGTGCCTTGGAGGTCCCAACTACTCCATCTGCTACGCCCAGTCATGCTTCCAGTTGTTTTAATAATATTCCTCTTAATGCCACCATCCTACTTTCCATCCCTGAGGACCTGGCCTGACCTGGTCAGGTCAGCAGCACGATATGCCACTTTGTCCTTACCTCAGTGGGGAACACGTTGTTTGTGCTATGCAAGAACATGGATCAGTGCAGGCACAGAAGCGAGGTCACAGGATATTATTGCTAGGAAGGAGCTCAGAAATGATTGGTTTCTAACTGTGACCCATGAGGCTCCTCATGGGCTGGTAAACGGGGCCTCCACTTTCCCCTCTTCCACCAGAACCACCTTCCTCCCACCTTTTTTCTTTTTAGATAGGTCTTAATATATTGCATAGGCTGACCTCAAACTCCTGGGCTCGAGTGATCCTCCTGCCTCAGGCTCCTGAGGACTTGGGACTGCGGGTGTGTACCACTATTTAAAAATGGCCAGCCATGTCAGGTGTGTGCACATCTATCATCCCAGCACTCAAGGAGGCTGAGGCAGGAGGGTTGCCATCTAATGCTCAAAGCCAGTCTGAACTACATAGTGAGACCGTGTCTCAACAAATAAATGAGTAAGCCCTATTTCAAAAAATCTGTTTATGGAGAAGATTTCCAAAGAAAGGAAACTTTTTTGGTTCAGGCTGGCCCTGAGCTCAGCCTCAAACTCACATCACAGCAATCTTCCTGCCTCTGCCTCCCAAGTGCTGGGATTACAGGCATGAGCCACCATGCCCAGCACTGTGGTATGTGGTATTGGTTGCTTCCTGGCATGAGTCTCCACATCCAGTATGGTATGTGGTTACCAGGGGATCGAACCTGGGTCCTTGCGCTTGCAAGACAGGCGCCAGAACCACTGAGCTAACCCCCCGGCCCCGAAAGGAAACTTTTTTAAGTTTGAAAGTTGCTGTTCTGTGCCAATTCCCACATTACCAGTCATAGAAATCAAAGTTTGGAAGACAGAACTTGCCAAGGGTCACAGAGGTCTCTGCTGGCAGGCGCAGAGAGGTGGCAGTCTCTGTTCTTGAGCCTGGAGCCCCTTTCCGCACCTCCACAGGAGCAGCGCGGGGAACCGGAGCTTCTGCCTCACACACTTTCATGTCAGTTTTTTTAGGATTGCTTAGTTATTGGCTAGAAAAAGTCTGGAAACACAACTCTCCCAAGATTTCCCACCTTTCTGCTCACTTCACACTTCTCCAAGGCAGCTGTGATGTTTGGCTGCCTTGACAAGAGGGTGGCTGCTTCCCGGGCGAGCTCTCCAAATCGGCAGCAAGTATAAATCAGACAGAGGAAAATTCTGATAATTGGACGACAAGGAAGCGTCTGAACAATTTTCCTCACCAAAGGGAGAAAAACACTTATTGGGAATGTTGTGTATCCAAAAGTGGAATCGAGTTACGAAAGAGAATTATATGCACTTCCTAAAAGGCATGTTTATCAGAGGTGATTCAAGCTCACAAGCTCTCTCCTAGTTACAGGAGCAGTATTAAACTCTATTATTCTCAGAATCATACTACAACTTTATATTCTGTTCATCCCCTCAAAGATAAAAGGAAAGTTCAATATGAGTCTTAATCTGCAATGGGTAAAATCTCTTTCCCCTATTAGTTTGTGGATGTGATTCTAAAAACGGTGCTTTGGTTGACTGGTGGGTAATTGCTTCTCTGACGCTGACAACTCTTAGGAAAATGAAGATATAAATGACAGGCGTGTCACGTAGCTGCCAGAGTGAATGGCCAGCCTGACGTCTGTGGAACGGGAGCAGTGCCTCAGCAGACGCAGTCCTGCCACACTGCAGGTGAGAGCGGGTGGCTGGGGCTGGTCCGGATGGGGCAAGAAAAGCTGGGACTTTGAGGCAAAGAGATTCATCATCGTCCCCTTTACCCCTGGACTGGTGAGGACATTTGAGCTCCATGTTGGGAAAAATAATCCCTCGACAGAGACTCAAACATGCCTTCGATGTTTGGTACCATTTGGGGGTTGTCTTGGATGGGTGGAATGCTGACTTTGGGAAGAAGTGGTGTTGGAGAGAGATTTCAGTGCTCCTTCCGGGATGTGGGGCAGGTTTTGGAGGCAAGATAGCAGCTGGCTGGGTTCTATCAATCATTGTTCCTGGGCATGGATTGGAGAGCCAAGTGGCTGTACAAATCAATACTGCTCACTGACGGCTCAGACAGAAGAACCATTTTAACATAATTGTCTGGAAACTGATAATATTTTGATTTCTTGCTCAACTGCACCCACTCTAGCTTTAGATACAGTCATCTGCCCTCACAGCCTGTCATAACTCCACACCTGTCCCCTCATCCTTGCTCAATGGTCCTGACGTGTTTGGACCAGTGGAAGCGGGTAGATGTCATCCTTTTGAAAGCTAGTTCGAGCTGGTGTTTCCTCGTTAAACGTTTAGGTTTGGGCTGGGAATAGGTCTCAGAGGCAGAGCTTCTGCCTCGCCTGCATAAACCCTAGGTTGGTTTCCTCCAGTACCACAAAAGCAGGTTGACTTTGACTTGCAACATTACAGAATAAACCAGAATGCCAGTGCTTTGGGATTCTCCACTCCAAAGCAAAATATTTCAGAAAAGTGAAAGATTTCCTGCCTTAGGTTTTCAATAGTGGCCTTGCTCATTCAAGCACTTGAGACCAGACCTTTATTCTCAGTTAAAGGTGTGTACTCACAGAATCCTCAGGGCATTCATGGCAAGAAGGCTGGCAGAAGGTGCCAACTGCTGAGGAGCAAGTGCCCCTTTATCCTGAAACCAGAGACCTCCAGTCTATCTAATCACAGAATCAGACATACAGAAAGCTGGCTGGTACTTTGCATGATAGATTTCAAACTACAGAATGCTCTCAAAGTCGCCCTGGGGCTGTCAGTGAGGCTGGCAGGTTTGGGTTAGATTTCACCCAGTGAATTTTACTTGCTTAGATTATATTATGGAATGTGTCTCTTAACAATTCTTTTGCCCTTGGTACCACAGCCTCTGTTCTTACCTTACCATAGGCTGGATAATTTTTTTTGCTCTGCCCTGGGTCCAGTGGGGACCCCTTGGGCCAGTTTTGTGTAGCCCACAGGTGCCGCAGAGTCTGGACCCACCCCCAGAGCACATGGTTTACAGCAAATGTGCCTCTTGCTTGGCCACTGTGTGGTCAGCAGGCTCATTTTGGACAAATGTGTTTTTACTGTGCTTACTTGACTTGGCTCCCCAAGGCCTCCACGCTGATGAGGTCATTTCAACTCTCCAAAATTTTGGGTGTGCAGAGGAAGGTGCTGATCAAGCAGGTGTTCCTGTCTGCTCCCTTTGTACTTCCTCAGAGGCCCAGGGACAAAGAACACAAGCTTTGCGATTTTTCAGATCCCTTTCCCACATGCAGGTGGCGAATTCTGCAGCACGCTGTGAATAGGGAACACTGTGAATGGGGTATTGTATCTGGGGCCCTACCCGGGGAACAGGATGAAGTCCACTGGCCTGGCAGCTGGGGGCCTGCTCTGAGGTGCCCACTTGGAAGACCCTGGGAAAAGCCTTCTCTTGGCTCTTTTCCTCTGTTGCAAATGAAGATTGCAATGCATGCTCTGGAGGGTGAATGTGAGGGTGCCGTGCAAGACAGGAGGGCACGAGGGCTGGGACTTGGGCACCAGCCTTGGGAGAGAGGTAGGGGAGAGAAGGCCCAGGGTGAGCTCGGCCCAGGAGAGGAGTCAGGGCTTCACTGTAGAGAAGGTGAGAACCGAGGCTTCCAGAGCAGAGGGAGGAGATCAGGGGCCTGGATAAGCCCACATCTTTAGAAGACGAACAGCAAAAAAGGCAAGTGAACCAGGCTGAGCCAGGGTGGCGGTGCACACCATCATCCCAGCATTTGGAGGCTGAGGCAGAGACTGGCCTGGGCTACACAGCTGGATCTCATTTCAAGAAAAAAGGGTGCAGGAAGAGGATTTAGCTCAGTGGCACCGCACAGGCCTGGAAAGCACAAGGTCCTAAGTTCAATCTCTGGTATCAAAAAAAAAAAAAAAGAGAAGAGAAAAGAAGGTGTCATTTCATCACCAGAGAGAGAAAGAAACAGACAGACAGACAGAGACAGAGAAGCAGGTTCCCTCTGGGAGGCAGGCAATGATGTGTTTTTTATCAAAGGACCCTCCTGTGTCAAAAAAAAATAAAATAAAATCTCCCTACCTAGAGAATTCCCCTTCTGAGGAGGCCTCCTGGGCCTCTTTGGAGAAGGGACAGCCACGTGGGGTAAGGGGGACAAGACGCGGGTCAATAGCTTGAGCAGCAAAGGCCAAAGCGAGGCCCCAACACCTCTGAAAGGCGTGGTGTGTGGCCTCAGGGTGGCACAGCAGGTGGACAGAAAGGGGCAGCGCTGGACACAGGTCCAGGTCCCTCTTTTCTCTGGCTGCAGTCCTTACCAGGATGGCAGAGCTTAACAGACACAGTCACACATCGTTCTGACAAGGGTGAGTTCTGAGAAGCGCACCTTGAGGCCATTCCTTCGTTGTCCAAACATCACAATGTGTGCAAGCACACACTAGGAGAGCCGCCATGCCACTCGGCTATGTAAGCTTGGGAAATCACTGTAGTGTGTGTGGCCAGTGGCTGACCATGGCTATATTTGCAGGATAAGGGGATCTGCACTTGACAGAGTGGGAAAAAACTCCTTACGAACAGCCTCGACACCTGGGGATGCGGCTCAGTGGTAGCGCATTTGCCTAGCACGTTCTCAGCCCTGGGTTCAATGTCCACTACCTCAAAACAGAAAAAACAAAACTCCTCCCTAAAAATAAGACAGCATGATGTGGAGGTGGTAAACTTCTGTCATTCGGTGGCAGCAAATGCTGTCCCAGCAGGAACTAGCAAACTGAGTGGTGAATGTCAAGGAGAGGCGGGTCACTGACACCCAGGCAGCCCTAGAGGTATAAGGATCTCCCTGGAGGTCCCAAGACACCCCCAGGTTGCTGGAGACCACAGAGCCCATGGAAAGGGAAACGATGTCCCGAGAGGACAGTACACCGGAAGAGCAGCATGAGTCCCTTCAGGGCTCTGTCCCTGCCGCCTTTTCTTTCTCTGGTCACCACTGACTGTGGTGTCCATGGGCCCCAGTTAAGAGTAATCACATCGTCTATGGGAAGAGCGTGGCTCCCTGGCTCCTCGAGCGCTCTGATCTCTTCCAGGGCTGAAACTCCTCAGTGAAATCTAAACATCTAGAGTAAGACTGAACAGTCTTTCTCCCTTTTTCTCTGTATGTACCCCAAATGAAATAGGGTGAGCCCATTCTCCAGGACAGCAACATCTGGGGACCGCAAAGTTTTCTAGAGAGTTCCCTATGTGTCAAGCTACTCCCCAAGGTGCCTCACTCACTGGATCCTGGTGAGCTGATGTGGGGAGATGGTTTTCTTCTGCATTTTATGCTTGGAGAAATGGAGGCCCAGAGAGGTGGAGCCACACATCCTACACACAGCTAGTAACAGTAGAACCGGGAGTCGAATTTAAGCTTATCTGATTGAGAGCTGAGATGTTACCCCTGCTCAGTCACTGTGTGGGGTGACTCGGGGGTCCTAAGGGAAGGTGCTTTTTCCTTCCCCATTCTGTACTGAGTTCTGAGTGCTACCTTTGGGCTCTTAAATCAAAGGGTAGTCTCACTACTACCATTTCAGATGAAGATGTCAGAGATAGTGGCTGGCAGAGGCAGAAACGGAATCCAGGTCTATCTGACTTCCAGAGTTGGGTTCTTTTTCCTACCCCACAGTCTCCCAAGGACCAAGGCCAAGGTCTGCCATGGAGCTGAATCCAGCACTGAGTCTGGCAGCCAAACGGCATCCGCCAGGCTATGGCAGGCCTGACTCTCCCTGCCTGTCCTTCTGCAGGTGCCACTCCAAGGACGAAGGATGCCACTCTGGGTGCTCTTCTTCTTCATGATCCTCACCCTGGGCAGCAGCTCCCACTGCGCCCCGCCTATCTCCCTGCCCCTCAGGTAAGCAGCCCTGGACCCCCATGTCCCTGCCCCAACCCTGACAGAATGGCAGAAATGTGGAGGAAGACAAGAATTGGGCCCCCTGCTGGCCTTCTGCGGTTCCTTCAGATAATACCAATTGCCCATCTTGGGGTGGGGGCCAGAGAGGTTGTTCAGCGAGCTGCGAGCTCTCTGGGGGTGAAGGGACACAGGTAATGGAGGAACCCAGCAGACACACTGTCCCTCCCACCTGCTGTCCCAACTCCTTGGCACAGGATGAGGCGGCACGCAGAAGCCTTCTTCAACAAATTGGTCCGGATGTTGCGGATCCAGCAGTCTGCCCGCAAGCGTATCCAGGCCATCGAGAGCCAGCAACAGGGGTGAGCAGAAGCACCAGGGATTTCTTCCCGCCACGTGGGCATCAGGGTTTGGGAGGCTGATGCAGGAGGCCCGGGACCAAGCTTGGTCTCTTCCTGCGTACAGGATCTGTCATTCCTGAGCTTTGCACAGGAGAAATGTGTCAACAACAAGCCTCAGTTTACTTCTGCTTCATTGTGTCCTTCTCCCTAGGCCAGGCACTGACAAGAACGGTGCTGATATCGTCAGCATCTCACTGTGACTCCGCCACACAAACACACGCTGCCCAGGACGGGTACACATTCCGCACTGGGCTGGGGCACACACAGAACACTTTGCAGTGTGAGCTACTAAGTCTTGGTTTCTTCTCTCATGTTGGTGACAACCCAAGGAAGAAGCAGTTCTTACCCTCCTGTACAGGCTCACTAACCCTACGGGTGGCAGAGCTAGGAACCAATCAGCCTGATTCCAGAGTTTGTATTTCTTTGTAGGTTGCATTTAGAGAAAATTTCAAGGTGCTGGGTGTGTTGTTAACTTGGGGTCTTCACACTGGACTTACAGTCTCATCCTTTTTAGATTTCTTCGATTCTAAGTTAGGATCTTACTAAGTTGCCCAGGCTGGGCTTAAACTTGCAGTCCTCGCTGGGGCTCAGCAGGCATGTACCACCATGTCCAGCAGATTACTTTAATTTTTATTAGTCTTTGTTTTCAGTATATAATGTTTGCACTCCTTGTGTGGAGTTGATACACGTATCGAATATTTCTAAGTTTCTTTCTTCCACCCCCTTCCTCAACTCCTTCACGCTACCTCTAGATCCCTTTCCCATTTGAAGAGAGATATCCCTTTGCTTCTTATTATCTTTTTTATTTATAATTTGGGAAGCATTTTAATATACAATGCAGTCACCATGACCTTGGGTACTTCCACATATATCTCCTAGTGCCTACCAAAGGGGTCCCCTTACATGTTCAGAGTATAATCAACACTTATAACCCATATGCAAGTTTCAACAGTTGTCCCCAAAATCCTGTATAACAATGATTTGTTTTTCTAATCCACAATCCAACCCAGGATTATGGTTTCCATTTAGTGGTATCCATTTAGTTCTTTTCATTGAGAATAGTTCCTGTCCTCCATGGGGTTGAAATTTCTGACAAGTAAAAGCCAGCGTTTTATAGTGTCCCTCACAGTGCAGTTGCTGGAGGCACCTTCAAATGAGACCCAGGTTACACACTCACAGACACAATAATGCATCCTCCTTGCATGGTGTCAGGAGGCACCAGGTGTCAGTTTGTCCCATTATTGCTGGATTTTTTTTTTTTTCCCTTTGTGGTACTGGAGATCGAACCCAGGCCTTGTGCTTCCAAGGTAGGTTCAATACCACTTAAGCTAAATCTCCTGCTCTTAATGGTGGATTCTTGATGAATCTGACTACTTGATTACCCTGGTGTCTTCCAGATGAATCTTGAGGGGAGTTTTGTGACTGTGTTCACTTGTATTCTATCCTCTTCTCCACTGTAAATACTGCTGAATCTAATTCAGCTGTGTGGAAGCAGCTATCAAATACTGAACAGGTGTGGAGGTGCTCCCCTGACCGTCTGCATCCTACCCAATAGAAACTAAAAGTATTTCTCTTCTTCTACCCTTTAGAGAGAGGACCCAGGAGCACGGAGCAAGGACACGCCTTGGCCGTCAGGTAGACAGTGCGTGGACAGACCAAAAGCAGTTAGCATTGGAGAGCATGCTGGTGATCCTGCAGCAGAAGTACAGGTAAGGATGTGTGTGTGTGTGTGTGTGTGTGTGTGTGTGTGTGTGTGTGTGTCCCCTTGTCTAGGGACCTCAGAGACGTTCTTTCTCATGGGATGCCTGAAAAAGGAAAGAATCCTCTCCTCATCAAAGGTGTGGGGCTCTAACGAGTGACCCAAGAGCACAGAGCGAGGGGGAGGGGAGGAAATGTGTGTCAGAGACTGCATTCGTATCCTCTGCTGTGTCTTGTGTGGGTCAGGAAATGCTACTCAGGGAGTTGTTCTGGGATCAGTCCTAGAAATTTGATTTGAACAAATGTCCCAGAGGATTATGATGTGGGTGATCGGAGAAGTATGCCAAGGCCACAAAGAGATAGAGCCAATGGCCAGCTGGCCTTCCCATCCTGTGTCAGCCCAGTGAGCACAGACACATCGTCACCAGCAGGAGAGATGGCCACGACAGTTGTGTCCCAACAGGATCCCTGTGGCCCTCACATTTCCGCTGGAATTCAAGGAAGATTAGGAATGAGTTTTGCTGTCTCACAGAAGAGAGAAAATGAAGCAAAGAAGGGGCTGCAGTTGGCCCCAAGAGAGGGACTGACAAGCTCAAGACCCACATTGTTTTTCTCCAAGAAGCAATGCAAACACGCAGCATGCCATTTGTTAGCCAAAGGTTCCCAAGCATGACACAAATATTGTAGTCACAGTTTAGGGCTTTAGTGTGTATGTGGTGTTGGGGCTCAAACTCAGGGCCTTGCACACGGGAAGCCTAAGCATTCTATACTGATCTGTGTTCCTGGAGCCTGATTTTCTTGGAGCGTAAGCATGTCCCAGTGAGGCTGTGCCGGGCACTTCTGTGCCAACCTATTAAGCAAGTCTGGTTTCCAACAGAGCTCTCCAGATTCTCTCTCACCTTCTTCCAAGCATAATCAAACACTGAGAGGCCAGAGATCTCACCAGCAACAGCCTATAGCAATCCCAGCAGCAGGAGGCCACAGGGGGTGGAGAGGTGACAACCTTGGAGGGGTGACATCCAGGTGAGAAGCAGGATGCAGGCCTGGGGCTGGTTGTGCTGCCGACTCCACCTGTAGCACTAGGCGGCTCCTCTATAAGAAGAGCTGGAGCAGGAGCAGATTAGCTCTGATCACCCTGAAGTCCCGAAAGCCAGAACTGTAAAGAAACTCTGAGCAGGATGTGCTGCTGCAGCTCTCAGGCGGGAAGACGATCACTCACCGGTGATGGCTCCCACCGCAACTTCAAAGCCAGAGACTTCACAGCACTCACTGGAAGGGGCCTGAGGCTGCTCAAGCCATGGTTCCTTCCCTCTCAAGCCCAGCAAATCCAGAGTATCACTAGTGGGCTGAGACGTGAAATACGAATGACTGCTTAGATCCCTGCAGTGCAGAATAGAGTAGAGCAGGATGTGTTTTGTACCCCTCAGACTTTACGTCCTCCTCGCAGTCCCAGTAAGAAGTGGAGGTTCACATTCAGCCACCCCCCACCCTTTAAAAGCCTACCAGTGACTATGACATGCCAGGCTCTGGGCTGGGAATCGGCAGTGGGTAGGACAATGGTGGCTTCTGCTGTCATGGAACTGATAATGTACAGAGGCAACTAAGACTTAACCAAGTTCTAGTACAGTCAGTTATTCAAGCAGTGAGCAACAGAATATGCAAAGGCATGATGAATGTTGGCTGGGAAAAACCTCTCCTGCCTGAGAAGTGAGCAGCGCAGGGGCTTGGTCAGTAGGAGCTGGTTGGCAGATCAGGGGCTGAGACTTGGCTGCACTTTGCTGACAGGCAGCCAGCTCCTGCCTCAGACCCCTCACCGCCCTAACCTGCTCCTCGTGCTGTCTCTGGACTGAGCTTTCTTTCCTTCTGCAGGCCAAATTTCCAAGGATGAGAACTCCTGTTGAAGGCTCGGCCAATGCTACCCAAAACACAACTGGACCCACTGAATCCTATTTCAGTTCTGACCTACTTTTTCCTTTGTGTATACAATAAAATCCCCCCATACTGGTCTACATTTCAATTTTCTTTTCTCCTCAGCCGAATTTTTGAGTGTTTAACAAAATTACAAGCCAGAAAAGGAGAGTGGAATTGCCCAGTCACAGCAGGCAAACGAGAAAGCTCAAATGCAAACCTCAAATGCAAATACCGCGTGTACTTACTTGGGCCAAATCATCCTTCAGCCAAATGATCACTTGCTCATTGACAAGTGACATCACTTGTACTCTCAGTAAATATTTAGAGAGCATCCACCGCAGCACTGTTCTAGGCACTGGGGAGATGGTGTGAGGATAGCCTCTGAACATACAGACTTCATATTCTAAGGGGGAGGTGACAAACAGCGACGTCAGACTCTGTCAGACGAGGCCTACTGCAGAGGAGGAGGTGTGGATGTACAGAGCCCCGGAGGATGTTCCTGGGCCTCCAGCCTGTGTACACGCAGGTCGATAATGATGTGACCCGGGAGCAGGCCTGAAGAGAGGGAGTTGGCTCCAGGGACATCTGGAGGAAGAAATTTCCCAAAAAAACCCAACACGAAGGCCTCAAGGCAAGAGGAATATCAAAGTCTGCATGGCTAGCTATTGCAGATAGAAGGCAGGAGCGGGGCAGGGTGTGAGGCCCCAAAGGGCAGAGGCCAGCTCCTGGGGACCCTCAGAGCAACTAAAATTGAGTTTTAATGATCTAACTGGTTTGTATTAGCAATTCATACATCAGGAGCTCCAACTGAGCCGACTCGGGCATTATAAGCAAAAAAAAAAAAAAAAAAAAAAAAAAAGCTAAAGGAACAGAGAGCAGACTGATTATTTCTAAGTTATTTTTCTTTTTCTCATGCTGTGGATTGAAACCCCAGAGGAATAAGCTATATCTCCAGAATATTTTATTTTTTATTTTGAGATAAGCTCATTAAGTTGCGTGTGCACACACACATATGCATATACACCCACCAGGGGTTGAACCCAGGGCTTTGACTGATCTATATCGCCAGTTTAGACTTGTGATCCTCCTGCCCCGGCATCCCAGAGTACTGTGATCACAGACATGCACCATCACATCCAGCCTGGATAAAAATAATAATTGTTTCCTATCAGTCAGGCTTAGGTAGACTGAGTCTTCTACGTTGATTTCTGTGAATCTCCTGTTTTTTGGAAAACTGGCCCATTTTAAGGTTCAGTTTGATTATGTGGCACCTGCCATGAGGGAATCCATTCTGGTTTGGTCTGGCCTATTGAGTCTGAGTCCAGCTCGGTCCACAATAGCTTCCTGTGCATTTCGTTTAACAGGGTCATTGTGAGGACTTAGCTCTCACCCTGGGTGAGAAGGAAGCTGTCGCAGTTTCCAGAGAATGACAAGATCTTTGCTGTATTTAAAGTCACTCGGAGAAAGGCTCAAATTTGGATGTATTCATGGGTAGAGGCCACTTGCTGATAGGGTATAGGAACTTGCAAGGAATCTAGAGTGACTCCACTTTGGGGCTGAGGAACTGAGAAGATAGAGTTGCCCCTACAGAGAACACTGTGAAGCCCGGCTGATGGGGTATGTCTGATTTGATTAAAAGAGCATGGGAGCTTGGGAGCCAGGGATTTAGCTCAGCAGTTCTGGCGCCTGTCTTGTAAGTGCATGGGCCTGGGTTCAATCCCTGGTAACCACATACAATACTGGGTGTGGAGACTCACGCCCAGCAGCAATCAGTACCACATACCACAGTGCACTCAGGAGGCAGAGGCAGGAGGATTGCTGTGATGTGAGTCTGAGGCTGAGCTTAGGGCCAGCCTGAATTACAAAGCGAGACCCTGTCTCAAAAACAAAACAAAACAAAACAACCCCCCCCCAATAAACCAAAAAGTACAAAGAGAATTGAAGCATCTAAAAGCTGCTAGCAATGGGTGAACCACCCACCCCATTTCCTTTCCAGTCCAGGACCTTGCCTCTAGGAAAGGAAAACGCTTTACCCAAGTCCCAAGGCTGGCAGCCAGGGTGCTGGCCTCACATGGCCAGACCTACAAAGGCACTGGGGTTCAGACACCTGCTCCCACAGGGAGCAAGGCATGGGAAGTGGGAAACGCTTGCTGGGGCCACCATGGCAGCCTGGCTGCAGAGACAATGGGAACAATGGGGGAACAAAATTCTCTCCAGAGGAGAAGGCTGGTGATTGAGGGCAGGTGTCCACTTCAAACAAACGAGGCAGGCAAGCCGGGAACCTGCCAAGCAGAACAAAGCTGGAGAGGAGCTGAGTGGAAGAGCCAGAGGCTCCCTCCTGCTCCGGGACCCACTTGCTCATCTCTGTCCTTGTCCTGTCCAGACAAAAGCAAAACCCCAGGGCTCTCTCAACCTCCACTTAGTTTTTCAAATGGCATAATGGCTACGGGTACCCACTGCTACTGTGGTTTTCAAGGTGAGTGCCATTATAGAAGGAAAAACCATCATGGCAACAACTGCCGCATTGTTTCTCCACTCACTGGACACCAATGGCATCTCAGAAGACGTAACCCTCCCCAGAGATGCCAGAGCACCCCACTCCCACGAGGGTCATACTTGAGACTAAGCTATTTTTTTTCTCTAAAGAAATGCTCTAATCCATAGGGGACTCGTCACTTTTAACATGACCTCTTATGTATTAACTTGTATTAACGTATTAACTTGTATTAACGTATTGAGTTCACAAAAAGGCTTCCATTCATGACTTCATTGACTCCCACAGCAACCCTCTGGGGAGGCCAGGCAGGGCTCAGTTGGCTTCCCAGAGGCCCCACAATCAGGCCTGGGTCACACGACTGGTTAGCAGCTGGGCTGGGGGCCAACTGGGAGGCAGCGCTCTCGGTGGCTCTACGGTTCCATGCCACCCAGGAAACGGGAGCTGGGAAGTCAAGTGATAATACAGGAGAATGTGGACCCTGCACAAGCTGCTTACTGGACTAATTCCCAGGAAATGGAATCGACACAGCTGCTCTTGGATTTATGATGGGGCTACCCCTGATAAATCCTCTTTAAATTCAAAGTATCATGTGAAAATGCACTTAATCCTAACATACCAAACATCATAGGTTCACCAAGCCTACTTTAATCATGCCCATAACATATACATACCCTACAGCTGGACAAAACCATCTAACATGAAGCTTATTTTTATAATTAAATATTGACTATCTCATATAATGTAACACTATAATATTTTTAAACTGAACTGTGTATAGATAAGGAAACTTTTTTGGGGAGCGGGTTGTGTAGGGTACTGAACCCAAGGATTCATGTGTGCATGCTAGTCAGGTGCTCCTCTGAGCAATATCCTTAGCATTTGAGAAAAATTCTTGCTATACTGCCCAGGCTGGCCTTGAACTTGCAATCTTCCTGCCTCAGCCTCACAAGTATTCATGTGCCACCATGCCGGTTTTTTTTTTTTTTTTTTTTTTCTTCTACAGTACTGGGGATATAGGGCCTTTACACCAGAATACAACCCCACCCCTTTTTCTAAGACAGTGTCTTGCTTAGTTACTAAGTTGCCCAAGTTGGCCTTAAATGTTTCCTCCTGCCTCAGCCTCCCAGAATGCCTGTACCCCCTACCCAAACCAGGCTTCAAAGGAACATTTGTGAAATGGGTGTGTCTCTCTAACCCTCAGGCCCTAAGATAACTCCTGTAGTCAGTGCTTGATTCAAATTTATATACCTCCAAAATTTAAGTTAAAGGGGTTCAAGAAGCAAGAGAAATGGGGGGGGGATCAAGATCTATCATGTACAGGTACAAATTCCACATGATGGAATTTATCATTATGTATATCTAAAATGTAACAATAAAATTCTTTAAAATTAAAAAAATTCAGGGCCAGGGATTTAGCTCAGTGGTTTCAGCATCTGCCTGGCAAACACAAGGTCCTGAGTTTGCTCCCAGTATCACATACCACAATGCCTCTGGGTGTGGTAGCTCACGTATGTAATCCCAGCACTTGGGAGAGAGAGGCAGGAGGATTGCTGTGAGTTTGAGGCTTGCCTGGGCTACATAGTGAGCTCAAGGCCAGCCTGAACTACAAAGCAAGACCTTGTCTCCAAAAATAAAAACAATGATGTTAAAGCCAGCTCTGGTGGTATATGCCAATGATTCCAGCACTTGGAAGGCTGATGCAGGAGGACTGCTACAAGTTTGAAGTCACCCTGAACTACAGTTATAATCTAAAAAAACCAACCAAACAGAAACCTTGTTGAAATGAAATCCACACTGTACAGAGGTGGATCTTTAGGAGATGCTTCGGTCCTGAGGGTTTCACTCTCATAAAAGGACAAGTGCCATTCAGGACTCGAGGGAATCACTTGCCAACTTTCTTCCCTTTCTGGCCCTATCATGCGAGGACAAAACAGCTCTCACCAGACTCCAAGTCTTAACTGCGCGTTGCACTTGGACTTTCCAATGTAGAATGGCCAGAAATACATTTTTACAACTTAGAAATTACCCAGTTTGTGGGATTTTGTCAGCAGCAGGAACTGACTGAGGCAGCTGACCTCCCCCTGCCCACTGCGTGCTGAGCCCAGAGGCCTTTGAAAGGCAAAAGCCTAGAGCCGGCTCAGCTGCTGTGTGTCTGTCTCTGTGTATGTGTGTGTGTGTGCATGTGCATGCGCGTGTGCGTGCACGTGCGTGTGTGCTCCTTCAAAGACCATTAGGGCTGCTGTGCATGGCTTGTGGCTGGAGAAGCAGAAAGGAAGCTGGCTTTTCAAGGTCATTCTCAGTCCTGCTAAGTAAGGGGTGAGAAGGACCAATGTAAAAAGTCCTGGAGAAACAGCCTGGCCCTCTTGTCACAGCCCTCACGTGATACACCCGAAGATCCCACCATCCTACACATACTCAACCCTCAACCAGGCCTTTGTTTCTGTTATTCTCTTTATTCCAAAACATTAATTACAGATTTCAACTTCTCAATGCAACATCTGGGTAACAGCACATTCACAGCATCTTGCTACAGCATCATGCCAAAGATTCAGGCAATCTGAGCACAGGTATTGGCCCTGTGAGGGGGAGACTGAAAAACAAGCAAAAGGAACCACACTTCAATCTTTCTCTTTTTAAATAAAGTGACTTTTTTCATTTATCTTTTCACACTGTGAACTGTTTTTGACTCCTCTTTTCAACATTCATTTCAGTTCTCAAATGCTCCATCCTCTTTCTGCAACTAATGTGCTGTTCTGAAAGAAAAAAGAGACAAACACACAATTACTGAAGGTTTCAACTCAGTTACAGTTCTTAATTGGTGACAACAGAGAACAAGGTATTTCCCCCTGTGAAAACCCCAGTAAGGAGGGCAAAATCACTTGTCTCTTAGCTCTCTTCACTTATGCCCCATCTCATTTCAGAAAAGAATGTGGGACAGCTCGTCATAACCGAAGCTGATAATGACTTCAAAACAATGAAACAAACCCAGTGGTGGGAGAAAATGCTAAGGAGATGAGGTAATTCCAGGCACACCTCTCACAGTACAAGGCCAGAAGACTGAGTAAGCTTCAGACAGAGCAGAGAGGAAAGTTTAAAGACTGTTCGCTTCAATTCCCCAGACTGCATCTCTAACCAATGCAGCTCAGAAGACGGCATCCTGCACCTATTCCTGCCAGGTGGCTATGTTCTTGCCAAGTCAGACTGAGCACCAACTTCATGGAATATTCTAAACACACAGGAAAAAAATTTTTTTTTTTTTTTTTTTTTTTTAGGTTTTTTGGAGACAGGGTCTCGCTTTGTGGTTCAGGCTGGCCCTGAGCTCAGCCTCAAACTCACAATCCTCCTGCCTCTGCCTCCCGAGTGCTGGGATTACAGGCGTGAGCCACCACGCCCGGCACTGTGGTATGTGGTACTGGTTGCTGCTGGGTGTGGGTCTCCACACCCAGTATTGTTATGTGGTAACCGGGGAATCGAACCCGGGTCCTTGAGCTTGCGAGACAGGCGCCGGAACCACTGAGCTAACTCCCCGGCCC
>PVIR01016849.1:0-35920 GCA_004026965.1 Petromus typicus
CTGCACACTACAAATATGTGTCTTTCTTATATAGCTGACCTCAACCAGAATTAATGTATCTTACCTTGAGTTTGAACTTGCTGTAGGCCAATTATTAATAATTGATGTAACCAATCAACTGCTTGATCTGCTTCTGCACCTATTTACTTTTTGAAAATCTTATATAAACAGCAGAAGGACAAACAAAAACTGCCCAGTATTCTGAGGAATTATTGCAATCAAGTCCATTGATGTAAATAAAGTTTGCATTCTGCCTCCAAGTCCTGGGTGCCTTCAGCATTTCCCATTTGCCATTACATGACAATGGTGAGATACAGGTGTTCAAAATGAGGGTGAATATTTTGAAAGAGATTAATGGAAATATGTTCTTTACTGTAATAAATTTTAATTTAAATATTCACTGTATATTTGGGTCACACCTCTTGCCTGGAGAATTTTCTGCTTCACCAGGGAATAAACTTATCACCTTTGCCAAACTGGAAGCTCAGAATTTCAGACAATGTGAGCAGTATGTGGTTACTGAATTCAAAAGGAATAGAATGCATGAATGAGGTGAAATAAAATAATGAATGTTGAGCAATTATAACAACCTGGAACAGAAAGCTACTTAAAGACATCAGGAGTATAGTAAGCATCATTCATGGCTACAAGATTTTAGTTGTAGAGAACATCTAAAATTATCTTTGGTTACAGAGGCTCCTGGTAATTTTCATTAAAAGCATCTGAAAAAGATGTTTCTATAATAGAATTAGAGGGCTTTGTGCCCGAGTGTTATCATCAGTAAATGCACGAAATGAACTTTCTTTCAATCAGTATCTATTATTAAGGAAATGTGTGCAAACAGCATGTAATTTTGAACTGCTGGGAAGTTTCTAAAATGTTGTGTGTGGTTGACAGGTCAAAGCAATTGCCTTCTAATTACTCTCCTACCTCCAGTGTCTCTTGTTTCTATTGACCCCTGTTCTACATTTCGGGCGTCTTTCTAAATCATATATCTGTTTCTCATCTTTCAATGACTTTTCATTGTCAGTGTGGGTATTCAAATCATTTCAAAATTTGTAGTTTTATATCTCCAACTACTATCTAAACTCAAGTGTGGTTATCACTGAAAGGAACTTATTAAGGGGACAAGTTCTAAAGACAAGGTATATGGGCTCAAATGTCAGCAAAACATAAGAATTCATCTGTCTACTGTCAACATCTGCCTTTGGAAAACTGGACACTAATGGTTCTTATCTTAAGTCCTGTGAGGGTTTCTGGAGGTAGTGAAGATGAACCCTGCAAAAGTATAAACTTAATAATAGAAGTGACCAAATTTATGTTATCCCACAGTGGCCTTCAGTGCCATGTATTTAGTAGACATTAGATAGAAGTGTGTGTGTTTGTGTGTGTGTGTGTGTGTGTGTGTGTGTGCGTTTGTGTGTGTAAGATTCTGTATGGACTGCTATTATCTCCCTGGCTTTTTCCCAAATTCTGAGAATATCACAGTCTTTCTTCTTATGAAATTCACCTTTTATATCAGAAAAATAGATAATAAGAAAATTCACAAATAAATGCATATTGAATTATATATTGATCAATGTTATTTTTAGAAGTGAAAACAGATTACTGTATGGAGATGTTTGATGTTATGGTCATAGAAGAACTTCATGAATAAGTCACAGATAAATTCAAACCTAAATAATGGGAAATGAGAGTCATATAAAAGTAGGGGAAGTGTTAACTTTATAGGTGAAAAACCTCCTGTGCTTAAGCCCTGAGGCATATGTGTTGAACAGAGTAAAGGCCTGCACAACTGGATCATCATGAGCAGGGGTAGAGATAATATACATTTAATTCATATTCACAGCCAGGGACCTCTGGCTAAAATACAAAGATGAAGTTTTATTGCTTGTGCAAGAGGAAACCACTGGAACTTTATAAGCAGAGGCATATCCATAGTTCACAGGCCAGAAGTGAAGCCAGTGGATTATATAAGACAACAGTAAAAACAGAGAATTGGCTAAGTGCTCCTATTGTAATTCATCTACAAGAGTGCAATAGTTTGTCTTTTCTGGCACAAGGGAAATGAGAAAAAAGGAATAGATTTAGATTACAGGTTGGATGTAGAAACCAAGAAATGAGAGAAATCAAGAGGTTCATTCAAGACACAATGTATCTTCAGTGTGTCTGTGTTAACTTTCCTGTATGGAGCTTTCTACCATGAAAATATTGAAACATATTTTATGACTGTGTTGGTAAGAAGATTCTGGATTATATTATTTTTCCATTAGATGTTAAAAGAAATTAAACTGCTTATGGGCTTCTAAAATATTTGTGGGCCCTACTGTCTGTGTCTAATGAATACTTTGACCCTGATTCTGCTTGTAATAAAAGAATGCAAAATTCAGTAGAATATATTTGAAACTAGTAAGGTCTCAAAGCAAGTTAGCTACTGCATCATCATCATCATCATCATCATTATTATTAATTATTATTATTATTATTATTATTATTATTATTGTATATTTTGAGAATGTCTCAACCACTTTGGTATGAATTTCCTTCTGTTGCTTTTAAACTCCTCTTGACTTGTCAAAAATTCATTCATCCTTCAGTGCTCAGACTAAACATCACCTTTTAGTTCAGTCTTTTCTGATTCCTCAACTTGACTGGTTCCTTTTATCTGTCCCCACAAGTTCATACTAATACTTGTCTCATGGCTCTCATTGGAGTCTGTTATTGATTGATGATAATTTATATACCTCTATTCCATTTGGCTTTTTAGCTCTATTTGTGACATTACCCCATGGCTCTACCTCTTACTGTGCCAAGCCAAGTGTCTTACATAGAGAGAAGCATCAGTAAATATTTATTGACTTAAATATCCAAGAAAACTGTCAGTAGTCAATTATGTTCACCAAAGCCTGTTGAGACAAGGTCAGTCCTCAGCACTGCTGCCCAGCCTGTGGCATGTGACCACTTTGAGACCGTCCATTAGTCAACAGAACTCTAAGAAGAATGCCAACTGCGACTCCTCACTTCACAAAGGTTGCTGTCAAGCCTCTAAATAAAAGCTTCATGGAGCATCCATCCAAGACACCATCTGGAGGGCAGACAGAGACTTGTACCTTGTTGACTCTCAGAGCTATAAATCTCACACTTTGGCTAATTTCCATTTTGGTTAATGATTGTGATCTATGGTGGTTGGAAAGATAAGGATTCTGATTATACATAGGAAGAAAATTAGATTGTGGGTCAATTGAAACGTCATTTATTTAAACTGCGTTTGTGTTTCCAATATTTTGTAGAAGAGAATGTGCTTGGTACCATGAAAAATATTTTAAAATGCAGGATTTATTCTTTGGTTTCAGTAGTGTGAGGTACAGTTGAAGGAAAAAGGCATGGACAGAAAGACAGACATAAAGATAACTCTATTTATATTTTTAGCAAGAAGAAAGTAGCATTTATGGCCAGTGGAGAAGAATCAGATCATAGTCCTGAAACTCAGTTTTTCTCTGGGAATAAAAAACAACTATTTGTCTAATAAATCTACTACTTAGTAAATGTAATCTTTTTTTTTTTTTTTTGCTTTTTAATTATTTGTAATGCTCAATTTTTAGTTAACAATATAAATTGCAGTTTAACTTACAGGCTACTATTTAGGAAGAGACAACACACTAATACCAAGCTGGGAATTTAGTTCAGTGGTTCTGGCACCTACCTTATAAGTACAAGGTCTCCAGTTCAATCCGATACCAAAACAAGTATCCATAAATAGACAAAGAACTATATTTGAAATAATTAATTCACATACTTCTCAAAAATTATTTATTAGCACCAAGAACAATTAATTTTGATGAGTGAATGTGGTAGTTCTTAACTTATTGCTAGTCTGTCTCTTAATGAATATTTATCAATGTCTTCAGATGTCCTTGGTTGTCCAACCATATGTCCTATTCTTTATAGAAATTACACATTTTTTCTCTTTTTTAAAAAGATTGGTGCTAGCATTAATCTCAGTTAGAATTTTTCTATTAAAATAGTCAAACTCGAGTCATTTTCAAATTAGGGAAATGAATGAAGGAATCATGAAGCTTTAGGTCAGATAAATATTTATTATGAACCATGGTCCTGAATATTGTATGAAGTTTAACAAATGCCGCTGGCTCCTCCTCAACAGATACCCTGGTTGTGAGCACTGCAATATAATGAAACACTGTCAAACACCCCTGGTGCAGGACTTGGGGTAGGCTGGCAACAGAGGGGACAAGAAGGATCATCCAGTAGACCACTGATGCAGAGAACCAGAAAGTGCTAAGAACTGTAATAAAGCTTAGAGATCCAAGTCTCTATTTATCCTCCTATAATAGCAAAAATGTTTTCCATTTTTTATTAAGAGCTTTAAAAAATCTTTGTAACCTTTGGACTAACTCTACTTTTAAGCAATTTATCATAAGAAAATAATCCTACAAAGATTTGTAAAATTCTTCAGTGTTTAACATTTCCCTGAGGAAAAGTAAGTTCTACTATAACAATACTATGGACTATTACACAAACATTAAAAGTTATATGTCAAAAGAACTTTTCCTAATGTTCAATGCAAAAAAAAAAATGTCAAGTTGGTAAGCCATGAGCATCTAAATGATACTAGTAAAATAATAGTCATAAAGAGAAGGAATATACCAAGAATCTCAATAGTATTATTTTTAGATTTAGAACAAAATATGGCTATGTTATTGTTTTAAAATATGACTTATGTTAATTTCCAGAAAACACAGATATACACATTTTTTCCCTATTTTTAAAAGCTAATGTCAATTTAAAGTGCTAAATGTATCCTCACTGATAATATTTCTCTGTAATGGTAGATAAAGCATGACAGATGTTTTCTTCAAGCCTCTTAGGACATTGTCCTGAAAAAAGAAGGTGTTCTGTCATTGGCATTCTGTTTATTGGTAGAAAAGAGCAGATAATTGGGAGCTGATCTTCTTTCTGTCCTGAAGTTTGGCATCTAAGTCAAACCACTGATGAACTACATTTGCATTTGAATTATGTCCAACCCAGAGCCAATCCTAGGTCTCTTCCAAAACCTCTTTTTTTATGTATTCAGCTTGTTCCAAAGTGGGTCTTGCTTCAGATAAATGACTTCCAGTTTAACTGAATGAGGGTAAGGCCTTCCAACAAAGAACCATCATTTTATGAATATAAAACTTTCATTTAAAAAAAAAAACAACACTGTCAGTAAGTCATTCCTCAAAGGAAATATTGACAATCTGGGATTCCAGAAATTAGATTACAAAGGGATAGCTTCTAATGTTTATGGGAAAAGTTTTATATAACATGTAAATATATTGATTTGTTATGATCAGATATTCTTTGTGGATGTTCATTTATGAGCAATTAAGAATTGAATAAATATTTAAAACAATAGCGTCATCATGTAGGATTGCTTTTATAATCCATTGAACTTTCTTCAATATTAAGTGGTAGAAAAAATTATTGGACATATACACACAGAGACGCACACATACACACACACATACACACACACACACACCCCAAAAGTTACCTGCTTCAAGAAGCTATATGAAAAAACCTAATTTACTACTTTGTAGTTATACCTCATTTACTCAGCGGAATAGTACTTTGAAAACTGATCTTTTTCTGTGGCTAGGCTGAATTCTCCTATAATTGGACACATCAAAATATCTATATTTTGTTTGTACACCAAAAGAAGATGCCAACATCATTTCTCTGTGGTTTTAACTAATATCTACTCTTTCCTTTCCCAAATACCAACAGACAATGTTATTTCACTGGTAGAATACAATGGTACACTCCACACATGAAACACTCTACTGAGGACACTGCCCAAGAAAATCAGAGAGCTGTGTGTGAGAGAAGAGTAAGTGTGAGTCAATATGAAACCACAGCTGTTGCCTAAATTCACTGTTTATTTCAACACAATGTACAATCTACCAGTTTTCAGGGAAAATTTATTCGTGAGGATGCACGCTTTTCTGCACATGGTGAAGTTCAATCACATGTGCAACTGGCTGAGCCAGAAGAAGTGATATGAAGATGTATAATTATCCAGCCTGGGCACAATAATGTTTTGAGCTCATAAGGCAATCTTACATTACATCCAACATTTTAAGTTGACATAATTGCTTCTCCATTTTCATATGTAGTTTGAGTGCTGCCCTTCAAATACAAAGACATTTGAAAGAAGCTATCTTTCTGGCATGTAGTAGAGAAAGGAAAACTTGAGACTTATTCTAGATTAGTCATTAAGTACATTCTGCAAACAGTATTAAGGAGTTTTTGCATATAAAGTAATAAGCACATTGCGAGTTGGTTGTTTTCTACTATTTAATAAAATGACTTCATTACTCTGTTTTTAGACTTGCAAATGAGGCAAGTTGCAAGTTCCAATGCAGTTCTGTTTTTATTGGGGATTTATTTAACTTTTGTTTTAATTACAAAGTCCTAGACATAGTCTAGATTACAGTTCTTTTGCTCTTCCCAGCACCATTCTCCTCAGGTCAATCCTACAAGGCTTCTGCTACTCCTACTTTTATAAAGAAATGTCCTCAAGCTTTCTGGAAGATGCTAGCAGTGCACTTCTTTAGGGACATGGCCTGAGTCCAACTCTATCACTACATATGTGGCACATATACTACATTCTAAGGACACTTCCCAAGCAAAGGGCCTAGGGCTATGGCTGGGAGCACATTAAAAACTGCTCTACATGGAAGGATGAAATTATACAAGTTTGAAACAGTAACAAAAGTCTCAGGCATTTTCAATGGTCATGCTGCATCTTGGAGGTGCAGTTTCTAACATTTACTCACATGACAAGCCCTACAAAATGTCAGGAAGGGGTAAAATCTGGTCTTCTCATCCATACACGTGCCACCATTCCTCACTAATGTTTTCTTGTTTTCCAAATTATTTTCAACAAGACATGAAGGATTTCAGTGTTGTTTATTTGTGGAATATTTGATTTACAAAATGAGCCATGGCATCAGGCAATTTGGGAAAAAAGAAATGCACCTGCACCAGTAAAACTTCTAGTACCTCACTGACATGCTGGAGATAAGGCATCCCTGAAACACCACAAATTACTTCAAACTTGCAGAATGAAATAAGGCAGGGATAACTATGTTTTCTATGTTGTCTTTCTCCAAAAACTGCCCTACAAGAGTGCTTAGTGCACAAAATTAGTTATCCACCATATCTTCATCTCTAGCTATCAAATTCCCCAGCTCCCAAAGTGCATATTTTTCTTCCCACAGCACATCATCACCTCAGTATTACATAAACACCTCCAATCCACATGCAAGACTGAGGAGAAGGTCTCTGCTCCTAAATCACATACCTTCTTGTTCACTTTTTTTCACCATGCCAGAAAGTAGTCTTCATCTCTGTTGATTGGTGCTTAGTCTTTTTACTGTCCCATGTTTCTGCAAGAGAATAAGTATTCATTTATTTTCATGCTGCTATAGATCAAACACAAAGCATCATGAATGACACGACAGGGCTTTACCACTGAAATACAGTCCAAGAAAATATTGATTAAAATGGAGCTGATCATGTTACTTTTCTGCCTGAGTAAATTTATTTTACAGGTCATAAGTTCAAGCTTCCTCCTGTAAACTGAGCCTGTTTAAAATCTATCAAGGAAGAGAAAGGAAAATAAAATGAAAAAAATGGAAACAAAGCTTTTATAAATGAGGGGAAGAGGCATTGAAGAGAGGAGGGTAGGGCAATGGGGAAAAAGAATCAAGGTATACATATCATTTTTGTTTTGTTTTGAAACAGGGTTTTGCTTTGTAGTTCAGACTGGCTCTGAGGTCACTATGCAGCCAAGACAAGCCTCAAACTCACAGAAATCCTCCTGCCTCTGTCTCCTGAGTGCTGGGATCACTATGCCCAGCTACATATCATGTTTAAAGTACAAATTCCCTATGATGAATGTCATCACTATGTGCACTTGAAATGTACTATTAAACAATTAAAACATAAAATAAAATCATATTTTATCTACTTTTCTACCTCTAATAGACATACACTTTATTATCTCAATAGCTTATGGAACTAAGGTATACAAAGCCCTAAATTTCCCTTTCTTTTCCTGATTAAACAAAACTGATCTATGAAAGATAATTTTAATTCTGTACTATTTCTTGATATTTCAAATTAAATTATCCATGGATTTGTTCTTGTTGTAGATAAGTCATTCATTAGTTAATCTCCTTTTAAACTAAGTAAGATTGAAAGGCTGCTCCTCGGTGCTCAGGCCTTCAACTCTCATGTGACCAGCACAGGGGGAGGGCCCTGCAGAGAGTCCATCTTCCTGCCTGTCCACTTGTGGGACTGGCATGTGGAGGGGGAGCCTTTCAATTGCCTGCACATACTGAATAAGTGCTGGGACTTAAGCAGAGGCCTTCTATGTGTGACTGCCCGGTCCATCACAATGAAAAAACACCCAATGGAAGAGTAAAGAAATCCTGTGGACAACAAACATTGGTGAGTTTGTGGAGTCAGTCCATCTACAGGATACTAGACTCTTGCAGAGTTAAAGCCTGCAGGGGTTCACTGAGCTCAACTCAGGCACTGTAACCAGAACCTAGACAGGGGGTGATGGCTGTCTCTCTGTGACTAGTCAACTCTGATCTGTGTGCCTCTGTCCATACTATTGATAGGAGATAGCAGATCCTCACTGTAAAGGGCCTTTTGGGTAATGTGTTTTGCTTTAATTTTTGGTTGTGCTGCTGTTGTTGGTGGTGTTATTGCTCTTTTTCTTTCTTTTTTCTAACCTCTTTTTCATTCTTCATTTCTCTACTCTCTTGTTGTTCAGTCTGTCCAATTTCAGGTTTTTCTTATCTCATTTTCTCTACTTTTATTTTTTCGGGAGAGGAAAAATAATCTCTTAGCCTATTGTTGCTGGGTACCCCTATTCTTTTGTTCCTTCATTCTCTCTTATCCTCCAGTTAGTATCAATTCCCAGAAATTTATGCATTTCAGTCTTCCCTATTCTCTTTTTCTTCTGTACTAGTATAAAATGGTGAACATAGTTTCTAGTAGTCCTGTTATTGTTAATCTGTTCTGCTTTATATTTTCCCATTTTGTCCCTTTTGTCCTCTAGCTCTATCAGTTTCCTGGGGTTTGTGTGATCTTTATCTGTCTTCTAACCCTATTTCTAATATTTTCCAATCCTTCTATCTTTCTACACCCCAACTCGCTTGGGAACCTTTATACCCAAAGAACGAGGCTGCTATAGTGAAGGACCTGTATGTTGTAAACATGTTTCTGGTTAGTTCTAAATTTTGGCATGGGGACACAGATTCAACTCATGAGGTTAAAGGTATCAGAATAGTAATTGCCAAAGCTTGTCATTTCCCATACTGTGTTTGATACTGTTGATGATAATGATTGCATTATGTCAACCAAGATGATATGATTGTTTTGTTTAAGTACCTCGCATGGTGTTCCAGAACTGAGATTACCTAAAGGATATTACAGACCCAAGGAGAATAACCCAGGAAGTATCCATCTCCTAAAGGCTACAAATATATATTTAGACAGGGTCTTGCTTTGTAGTTCAGGCTGGCCTTGAGCTCAGCCTCAAACTCACATCACAGCAATCCTCCTGCCTCTGCCTCCTGAGTGCTGGGATTACAGGAGTGAACCAGCATGCCTGGCACTGTGGTATGCTGTACTGATTGCTGCTGTGCTTGAGTCTCCACACCCAGTATTGTATGTGGTTATCAGAGATCAAACCCAGTACTTCCAAGACAAGCATGGGAACCACTGAGCTAAATCCCTGGCCCAAGGTTACAAATATTAAGAAGAAAGAGACTTGCATTAAACATTGCTCAGACAGCAAGTCAAGACTTAAACCAAAGCATCAGCAATGAAAAAAATATAAATGAGAAAAAAATTCAAAAATCTAAACAGAAAGAGCACCACCACAGGGGGAAACCTAGGAAAACAGAAACAGAGCAAACTGAAGCTCAAACACCAGGCATCTGTGAGCCAGTATCAAAAGACAATCTAGTAAAAGAGAAATCAGAAATAATTTCTTAGATAAAAACAGAGATAGTGTCCAAAGTAGAAGATATGACACACAAACAATTGAGGCATATAGGCACCCAAATGGCCATGATACAAATACAAGCTATACGTAGGCATATAATAATTGAGATTGTAGAGATCTAAAAGAAGAATAAAATATTATAATCAGTCAGAAAAAACAAACAGATCACAGTCAAAGGAAAGCCCATCCAAATCACAGCAGACTTCTCAACACCAATATTCAAGTCAAGGAGTGAAGCTTGGAGTAACGTATTTCAAGCCCTAAAAGAAAAATAACCTCCAGCCTAGACTGGTGTATCCTGCAAAACTATCTTTCAGAATTGACAGGGAAATAAGATACTTCCATAAAAAAACACCTAAGAAACTTCATGAATAAAAACCCTGCACTCCAAAAAACTCTGAATATCTTAGAAAAAGATAATGAGTGTCACAATCCTAAGAGATCTAGCAGAAGGGCAAGGCAAAAAACTTAATGGAAATGGGGAAAAGCAAAGAATAACAGAGCCAAGAACAGGAAAACATCATGACATGTCTAAACCAGTTATGATCATTAATGTCAATGCCTTCATGTGTCAATTAAAAGACACAGACTGGTAGAATGGATCAAGAAGCAAGATCAAAAAATGTGCTGTATACAACACACATAATTCAGAAAGAAATCCATAGACTGAAAGGAAAAGGAAGGAAAATAATTCTCATGCAACAGGAAATCACAAAAAGGCAGAAATGGCTACCTTATTTTCAGACAAAATAGATTTCAAACCAAAACTAATTGTGAGCGACAAAGAAGGATACCATATCCTCATACAAGGAACAATCCAAGAGGAAGAGGTAACATTCATAATATTTGTGCACCAGATTCTAGTGCAGACAGCTATAAAAACCAAATATTAATGGACATGAAAAGAAGTCAAAAAATCAGCCCTTCCAAGTTTAAGGACCTAGTTCAAAAATGGGCACCTGAAATGAATAGACATTTTTCAGATGAAGAAGTAAATGCAGCTAAGAAACATATGAAGAAATTTTCAACTCCACTGGTCATTCAAGAGATGCAGATGAAAATAACACTGAGATTCTATCTCACTCCACAAATAATGGCCACTGTCAAGAAACCGACCAACAACAAAGGCTAGTGGGGATGTGGAGAGAAAGGAACCTTCTTCCACTCTTGGTGGGAATATAGACCGGTCCAACCCCTGCAGAAATCAGTGTGAAGATTCCTCAAAGAACTAGGGTTATAGACCCTATTTGACCCTGCTATTTTTTTGGTAGGTATATACACAAAAGCATTAAAAGAGTCATACCACAGCAACATACATGCACTCATGTCTATAGCACCCCAATATGTGATAGCTAAACCTTGGAAATAGTTCAAATACCTATTAATAGGAGATTGAATAAAGAAGATGTGATTTTTTAAATAACATGGAGTATTACTCTGCCATAAATAATGATAATTTTGAGTCATTTATACTCACATGGATGTACTTTGAGGACATACACATAAGTGACATAAATAGGACACAGATTTGTAAATACCATATCTTTTCTCTAGTACAAAAAACTGGAGGTGTAAATGAATGCCAAAATATATGATAGGTAATGTGAAATAGGAAGAAAATGCACAAAAGGAAAAGGGAAGCTGTGGGTAGGGGAAAAAGGAAAGAAAAAAATTTGATAATAAAAGAAAGAAAAATAGGAAACAGAGCTTATGGATATAGGAATGAAGGTTATGGAGAGGACAGGGAAAATGGAAAAAACTGAGAATCATGTACCAGTGCGAATTCTCAATGTTGAATGTTATTAAAATATATGTATAAAGTGAACCATAAAATAAATTTTAAAATTAAGTAGGATTAAGAATTTTCTCCCTTGGTCATTCACTTCAAAATTTTCTGTTTGCCTTCCACTAGGTTCTGATTGCAAAACTCTGTGTGGTTCAATAATTTCCTTTATGCTACTGTAGACTAAGCTTCATTTTCTTTTTTGGCCTCAGAAGCATCCTGGCATCTGTGGTTAAAGACCTGGTACTCAGCTTAGATGAGGCCCAGTGTTTGTTTAGTGGATGGCAGGAGGTCTCTGTCAACCTTCCATTGTCTCATTTGTATGTTTTTGGCATTTAAACTCCAACAAAGATGCAGTTGCATCCTTTCACATTTCCTGTGGGTGATCCAGATTGCTGCTCAGCATTGTGGATTTATGACTGGCAATGTTTAGACTTTACTCAGAACTTCAGATCTTAAATTTGTCTGAAGATCCATTTGAAATTTTATGATAGATTTCTCAAAAAGATAACCATGTCACCATGTTTTCTTCTACACGTCATACTTTGGGCTCCTCCGTGGTTTATAAACTTGCAGACAGAAGGGTGCTTGCAAATGTGCCCAGATCATAGATCTCAATCCAACTGGAAAGTCAATTCCTGGGAATGGAATGGACCACAATAATCCTCCATGGTTTCAGTGTCTCTCCAAATTCTCTTTTTCTGATCAGAACCCTTTCCACAAAGACATGAATGAGGTGGAAAGAAGAAATCTTTGTCTATTTTCATCTCCTTACTAATCTATTTGTTGTGTCCAACAATGAAAAAATAAAGTAAAAATGGAGGATCTTTTCCAAACTCTAAAAACTTCAAAAATTATCCATAGAGAGAAGCTTAAGTAGGATATAATGTATTTTTGATTGGGAAGTTATTTGTCATACACTTCTTTAAACTGTGTTCTTCAAGATTGTTTTCTATTCTCAGCTGTTAGACCTTTATATAAATATTACAATCAGTGGATTGATCTCCAAAAAGAAGTTCTGTTGTTAGTTTGATTGAAATTTCCATGATGTTTCCAAGACCATCTCTGAAACCAAATATTTTTTTCATCACCTCAAAAATTCTCCAACTCTCTGGACACCAAGTAGATGTCCTACTTTAATGTAGTGCTGCCACTATGCAAATCTGTATCAGATTGAGGGGCTCACTCTTACAAGACTGTGGACATAAGCATAAACACCAGTTTGACACTTATACTTCTAACCAACCAGTGATAAATTCAGAATTTCCCTCAACTTTGTCAGGTTCAATAATTTTCTAGAACAATCTACAGGACTCAGGAAAGCACTTATCATCACCTGTTTATTTTAATATACAGAGCTCTAGAACAGCAAGAATGAGAAAAATGCATGAGGCAAAGCATGGGGAGAGGAATCAGACTTTCCTTGTGTAGCAACTTTTAGTCATCGCAGTGTGTATGCTAAACTAAGTGTTCTCTGAATTGTGTCATTCAGAAGTTTTCATAAAGGTATATTCATTTAATTTATTGGCCATCCATGATAAATTCAGACTTCAATTCTGCACTCACCTCTAGAAGTCGAAGAGAAGGCTGAAATTTCTAGTTCTATAATTATGCTTTGGTCTTTCTAGTAACCTTTTCTCATTGTGAAGACACCAGTACAGTCGAGTAACTAGTCATCTCAATAATACATAAAAAATATTGCTATTACTCAGGAGCGCTGAAGGTCTTTACAAGTCATGTGTGATGAACCAAAATCAAAGATCAAACATTCACTTATTTTCATTATATCACATAATTGCATTAATTTTTAAAATTCAGTTTAGGAAAAATCAACATATTCACAATCCTGAAACTTCCATAATGTTGAGGGGGAAAAAAAGCTGGAGAGAGGAGGAATACATAATATATGATCCATCTGCATAAAGTTTTCTAAATACAAGCATACTTGTTTATTCACCATTTTCTACGCATATTAAGCATTTTCATGCTGCTCAATTTTGCACCTGCTGCGTCATTCCTTTTGCCATGACTACTAAAAATGTTACTTCTTTTATGAAGCAAAGAAACACATAGCAGTAAAGAATTTGATTCCTCATCCCTCCCTGGGTGCTCACCTTGCCAAGTAACTTAGTGTTGTGCAGCTCCTTTACTTCTGAATCTGGCCATGAGATTAACTTGGTAAATGTACCATTTTCAGGTCTGATATGAAGACAGGCAAGAAAAATAAATGCATTCTTGTAATTTTTCCCTTTGACTTCTGCCATGGCCATAAGTCAATGTCAGTACTGTCTGGCTAGTCTGCTAAAAGATGAGGCTGGCTCAGATTCTTCATGCACCAGAGGACCTTTAGACATTTGTATGATCACAGCCAAGAGCAACAGAGCCACCAAAAACCTGCAGCTGACTGGAGCTGTCTGAACCAACCCAACTGAGATTATGAACTTATTCCAGAAGCAGTCTCAAAGATTCATGGGCCAAATAATTTTTTATTGTTGTATCTTAATGAAATTTGGTGATAGTAGATTCCTGATATAACCTCAAGTTTTCCTCCTAGTTAATATAAAAATTCCATAGTTAAAGCTTACTTTGGGGTATTCATGCATTAGGCACTTAAAAGGTAGATGACAGCCTTAGTTATATTATTCAGGGTTGTGTCATAATGAAAATATAGCATAAAATTTAGAATAATTCTATGATGTTTTAGTAAAGACATTTTTTATAATGGTTTATGTAGGGTGTAAAAGAAAAAACACAAGAAGTAATGCACTGTCTTGGACAGCACTACTTCTAGGCCCATACAATCTAGGAAATGATTTGTCAGAACCAAGATGGTAAAACGTGTGTGGAAAGTGTCACCTTGGGAGGAGTTATAGGTTTAATTGAAAGTAAAAAGCGAAGCTGTGGTTCTAGGCACAGAGATAACCATGGGATTAAATACCTTGGTTTCACCCTTCTGCCTTCCTCTCATCTTTTGCCAAGGGCATCTTTGGCCAAGCTTAACCCAAAGCAAGGAAGCCAAAGGGATCTTTCCTATAATTCACGTAGGATATTGTTTGGGGAAAACTAAACAGTGAAGAAAGACTCAAGGTGGAATATAAAGGCACAAGAAGAATATATGCAGCAAACAGGGTCTTACTTTTATAAAAGAATACATAAAATTTGCCAAATCCTTTCTCTTGGGAGAAAATTTTCACATAAGAGGAAAACACTGCCATACTTAGGCATTTTGGAGAAAGTAGAATGTGAAGGTACATGAAAATATAATTGAAACTCTATGTCACATCTGTTTGAAAATGGCCCTGCCAGAAAGATGCTAATGCCAAAATGTGATATCCAATTAGTAATTGCTAAATTTGTGTTTATCTGGATTAACAAAGAAAATCTAATATATGATCATATTTTGGGCTCTTGGCCTCAGTGCTATTTTTTTCCAGTAACATGGCATGATTAAATATTTCTTATATTGTTAGCCTCTCCACTTAGTGCTAGTTGTCTATTGTCCCACCTACAAAGGACAGAGATATAAGAAAGGTAGAAGACATGTAAGTGTGAGGGTGTGATCTGTAAGAAAAAATAAACTAAGAAGGAGGAATGAGTTCATTAGCAGACCTTCTGGAAGGTAATCATTATACTGAAATTGATCTCAGCAAAGATGAACAGATGAAACTTTGATTTTCTTTCTCTGCTTTTAGTTATAAACTAAATTAAGCAGGCAATTGTGAAAATTTGGCAGAAAATTACAAATTTAGGTACTGATCTTGGGCACAATCCCAAATATGCTGTGTCATTGCAGTCTGGTACCAATCGAATGCCAGTCATCCCACCTACAATACAGCTCTGTTGTAAAATTCAAGGGTCCTAAAGTATAAACCAAGGAGAGGTCTTTTATATTTCTCTGGTCACATAGTCAATATATCCTGCAGTCTTAGTGGAAGAAACCAAAAATATATAATGGAAACCAGGTCAAAACCATCAGACTGAACTCTTTCTATGAACAGGTTGTCCCTGCAATGTCTCCAATGCCAGCACAGAACTACATTAGTTACCACTGAGTACTTTTTATTCACATGTAGTCAAGAGTTAGAAATATACCTCCAGGTGAGCTATTTATCCAAGTTCAGCCACAGTTTCTTAATTAGAAGTCTCTCACCAGCAGTCTACCTTCTGCTTTTTTTATGATATTTGCAAACAAAAACAATAAACCTAGGATAATTGGAGGGTTGTTGAGTCCCATATTTAATGAGAGCAGGGGCTAGTGGTTTGTCTCATTTCTTCCACTGACCTCCTTGGACTCATCCTGGCTTCTCGTCTCTTCTTTCAGAACATTTATGCATTTGACAGTGATATGTGTATAATGAAGGGGTGGTGGCATTTAGAAAGCTTGTCTATAAATCCTTTACTTTCATTTAAGGTATGAATTATTGTCAGGACAGTAGTAAGTAGCAGCCAGCATGTTGTCTACCAACTGGATTTTTGTAACTGAACTCTGAAATGAAACTTTAGGTGCACTGTGCCATTTTAGGAAGGAGTGTAGCATACCTAAGTTCTTCTTTAGAAATGATTATGCAAAATCAGTTAACTATTTAACTGTGATGCACATGCTTATGTTGTTAGTGTAGGCTCATCAATTGACCCTACAAAAAGATAGGTCCTGTCACACCAGCTGTTTTCACACACATTCGTAGATTCATTTCAACATAAAAATGATTCCAGAAGTTAATTTGAATAAATATTTGATCCCAAAATATGAAAATTTTATCTATGATAGATATATTTATTATAAATCAAAAACATATGCTTAAAAAGGAAAAAAAGTAAATGGAAAGAAAAGGAAAAAAATTCACAAAGGAAAAAAATATAGTAAATTTTTTGTTTGTAAGTTAGCACCATTGTTCTTTACAAAATGTCAGGCCTTTGATTATTCTATCTAACCATAAATTATAAAGCATATCCTTGATAAAAACCTAAGATGTTTTTGGAAAGGGCAGGTGACAGCTCCTAAATGTATTAATGAAGACTTTAAAGTGTGCTATAATTTGGAAACCTAGATATGTAGGGAAATACTCATTCTAAGTTTGTGGTTATTTGTTATTCTTCAAAAGTACATCAGATTGTCCCTAACAACTAACTTGCTGGGATGTTGATACTGTATGACATTTTATACCAATATGCATCCATTTCAAATGTCCAGCAGGTGAGGCAATAGAAAGAATGTACGGTTTATCTTCAGCGTCAAATACTAGAGTAGACTTGGGATTCAGTAAATGTTTCTCAGTCCTGAGAATGTCATATAACATTATGAGTCAAGGACACCAAATATCTGTTTATCCAAATGTTTCTTCTGTCTGACGATGAAAAGGTGTACCCCTGATAGCTTTTGTAGAAGAACAACATAGAGAAACTGAGCACCCTCAGTAAGGCCTGGAGCAACTGCCTTTTTTGTGGGAAGGGTACCTCCCAGAACCCACATACTTTATTCTCAATGGCATAAATTCCAGAAACACTCATGCAATAACCCAAGAACATAACAGTGGATGTTTCTACATAATCCCCATATATACCACTCTGCTTAACCTGAACCTTTGAAAAATTAAACAGTATAGGAGCTCTTAAGTTCTACAAATTTATGGCATTGACCTTAGAGCATAATTGAAATATCCTCTCCTATGTAGAAATCCAGAAATCAGAATTTCTTTAAGTCCTGGAAAAGGCATTAAGATCAGAAATTCTGAAGTAAAGTTACTTCAATCATCATTATCTCTAATGGAAGACAGAAATTTCATTGTCTGCAGCCACATCCACACTGACAATCAGGTATTTGGTAGCTTGGGTAAAATCAAATTCTGGTAAGACTTTCTACCCATCAAACATGACGGGGAAGTGGAGGAGTTGAGCATGGAATGCAGGGTCTGGCCAAGCACACGTATTACTCAGTTTGGCTGCCACAGTACAGTATAATTATGGGGTGGCTTAAACTATGTGTTTTCATATTCTTATAGTTCAGGAGTCTGAAAGTTGGAGATGAGGGTTTTACACAGTTGGCTGCTGGTGTGAATTCTCCTCCTGGCTTTTTTCATTCTACTTTCTTGAATGGGGTAAAGAAAGCGAGCTCTGGTCTCTTACTGTTTTTAGAAGAACATCAATATCATCATGGATCTTTACTCTTAGGACCACATCTAAATCTAATTATCTCCTCATAATCCACCCCCCACATGCTTTCACATTAGAGGTTAAGCCTTCAACACATAGACTTGAATTTGTGGAAGAGGGGACAAAAAATATCTCCTCCATAGCAGCCTCTGCTCTGGGAAGTCCCCTGAAGGAAGTTTATAGGAGGAGCAAGAACAGTGAAGGATGGTGAAGAAAAGAGTATTGTTGATAAATGAGCCAATTGAGAAAGAATATCATATGAGCATTTGCATTGAGGCTAAATAATGGATAAGAAGAGATAAATGTATACCAGAACTCACTCTGGTTCATCCATAGGGACTGCTCCCTTCCCTCAAATTTTAAGGATTTACAGCAAGACATTGAGTGGGAAATAGCTGATCCAGGGGACATTTTTATTGTTGTTTTATCTAGCCAAGTATCTGTTTTCCTTCATTGTGAAGATAACATTCTGACTTTCTTGTGAGAAAGCACCATTCCTTACCTTTGGGTTTATATCACCAGAGTTTCCCTGTATGAACCTTTATGGTAGAACTATCCACCAGGCCATTTCTATCAAATATACTATTTACTAGCACAAGAGCAAATCAGACTGATGAAAAAAATAAATGTCAAGATTCTGGGTGAAACTCTGAGCCACCGAGTTTTGCTGTCACTGATATCACTGAACTAGAAGATCAAAACTGAGAGCTACACCTGATCCTCTTTACACAACAGGAGGACAGTTTTCCTAAGGTTCAAATGATAAAAGAAAAGAATGCATAGAGACTTGAGGTAAATATATTTCAGACAAGATATTTGAAAATTAAGATCTGTCTGTCCTAAGAAGTACTCTTTGACCTTCAAATGAATAGACAAATTCTCTTTTTCCTTTAAAAACAAAGTTGAATTTGCGCCGGGGATATAGCTTAGTGGTTCCGGCGCCTGTCTTGCAAGCGCAAGGGCCCGGGTTTGATTCCTGGTAACCACATAACAATACTGGGCATGGAGACTCACCCCAGCAGCAATCAGTACCACATACCACAGTGCCGGGCATGGTGGCTCATGCCTGTAATGCCAGCACTCAGAAGGCAGAGGCAGAAGGATTGCTGTGATGTGAGTTCCAGGCTGAGCTCAGGGCCAGCCTGAACTACAAAGTGAGACCTTATCTCAAAAAACCTAAAAAAAAAGTTGAATTTTCTGCTGTGAGGGACCTGGAGAAGTTAGTTCCCTCAAGTTCCCCTGGGGATTTGGCTCTTTTCTTCATTTACTTAAAAACTTGCTTCTTGAGCCAGAAGTGTTGACTCACACTCATAATCCCAGTACTTGGGAGGCAGAGTCAGGAGGAGAGTTGTGAGTCTGAGGCTAGCCCAGGCTACATAGTAAGTTCAGGGCCAACCTAAACTAAAAAGTGAGACCCTGTCTCAAAAACAAAACAAAACAAAACAAAACAAACAAACAAATGAACAAAAACTTGCTTCTCAGTTCTCCTTGAGAGCCTTTAGACAAGTGAACAGGAAACTTGGATTTTGATCTTCACTCTCTGCTACTTTGCATCTGTAAAATATTTAGCAAGTGTGGAGGTTAATGTCGGGCTACTTCAATCTCTGTATCTAAAAAACTGAAATACAGTGGTATTTTGGTTCATGGAGAGAAGTAAGTTTGTGAAAAAAGGTAACACAGTGGTAAAATATTTGTGTCTATCCTCAAAGATTGCTATGAGTCACACATAGATATGTTTCAGGAGACAGCAACAATGGAACAGACTGTAAAACTGTACTAATGCAAGTCCTCTCTCTGCCACTGTAGCAAACACTGATGTGTGTGAAGCCCCTTCTTTGTGTCCAATGGACATTAGTGGTCAGATAATGATTAGCTTTACTTGTAATGACCTTAGAGGGGGGCACATAGCCCCAGGAAATTTTTACAATTCTTACAAATTCTGACCAACTTTTATTTTTTTAAATCTAGTTTTTAGAAGCAAAAGACAGATAGAAATGGTCCACACCCCCTGGAGCATGTGATCTCCCCATATCAACCTTCACTGCCACCCTGAGCACCTCCTCTGTCTAGAATGCAGATTTACTTGCTCAGATAACTTAGGATCTTGAGTTATGCTAACTCCCCTTTGAACAGGCTGAGTTTATCTAAAAGCAGTCTGAGGATATAACTTATAAAACAAACTCTTTGTATATTTCTCTGGATATTTCTAGATAAGAGGATATGCATGTAGTTTAGTGGTATCATTCATTTCTTCAGGATAAACTTCATAATGACCTGGGTTTGACATAGGGAAGAGCTCTTTCAATTTTTTTTTTAAATCCTGCATTTATGAAGACATCTCTTGGACAAGGAAATTTTTTTAAACCAAATAAATCATAAAACAGCCAAATTGTGCTAATTGGACAACTGTCCAAAGTTCTCAGAAAGCCTTTGACAGCTCTGCCCCGCAACACAATTCTTTTTTATGTACATAATATTGAGTATTGGGAGGCTTGAGTTTCCTTATTAAGTCAGGAGTTGGTAAAATTTAGCTCTCAGGGGATTGGAAGAAACTTATTTTCTTTCCTCTTTTTTTTCTACTAAATTCCATAATTCTTCCCCTCCTAAATTTCTGTTTGCCTAAGGAAGTGACATTTCACCCACACTCACCACATCCTGAGGAGTAACTATCTTTTTTTTTTTTTTTTTTTTTTTTTTTTTTTTTTTAGCGGAGACACACTGTTGTAAGACAACCCTGAACCTGGGGAAAAGCAGAAACCTAGGAAGAATGATCAGACATTCCAGCATCTATGATGAAGACTGTGAAAAATATGACCAGGCTTGGAACTATGCAAACAGAAGGTCACTATGGCTCGTAAGATCAGTAACACAAGATCCCCAGAGAGCAGTTGGTGACTGCAAATATCAGTCATTGAGCTCATGATTCTTGGCACAACTGTAGCATTGCCCTTCAAAGCTTTCTTATTTTAGACTCCATTTCATTCCAATGACTGGAAAACGTCTACCTTGTGTCTTATTCAAAGCGGGAGGAGGGGATTTTACTCTTCAAAATTTGTATGCAAGACCTGCACTAGTTGAAAGAAGAGACTATCTTCTAAAAGGTTTTAGTCTCCCCCCTCTTAATGCACACACCTCAGTAGTTGAGATGGATATTCACTGTGCTACCTTGGAATTTAACTTTTCATTTGTGAAAACAGGGATGAAAGCAATCAAAATTCTCTAACAGCATAACTACTTTTTTCCTGACTTCATAGTACATGGAAGACATGTAGATTGTAAATAGGTATCCCTAACAGAGTCCTGTTTTAGGCTCCACCATCAGTCAGCCTCTCCAGAATTCCAATTTGAAGATGTTTGTCTTGTTTTTCTTCTTTTTAAAAATTCCCTCATGGATGAAGAGCCAACTACTACTTAGGAAATAAGTTACCATATGACCCCTGTTAGAATTCAACGTCTATTCCAAATCAGGAATATATAGTGGGAAGCATAAGCCAAACTAAAATTTAAGGGAAAGGTCCATTTATTCAGTGGCCTATTGATAGAATAATTCTAAATCAGTGTACCTGTTTGAAAAGATAGATGTCATTTTTTTTTTTTTTTTTTTAGACAGGGTCTCACTTTGTAGTTCAGGCTGGCCTTGAGTTCAGCCTCAAACTCACATCACAGCAATCCTCCTGCCTCTGCCTCCCCAGTTCTGGGATTACAGGCATCAGCCACTATACCTGGCACTGTGGTATGTGGTACTGATTGCTGCTGCGCGTGAGTCTCCACACCCAGTATTGTATGTGGTTACCAGGATTGAACCCAGATCCTTGCACTTGCAAGACAGGCAGCAGAACCACTGAGCTAAATCTCTGGCCCAATGTCAACGTTAATCAGACTGAAAAGTTTAGACCTAGCAAAAGGACAACACAAATGACCATTTATCCACCTAAAAAGAAATGTTTGAGATATTGAAATTACATACAGAGCTACAATAGCTTACAAACAGTGGCCAGTGTAAAAAGTAGCAAACATCTAATTAAAATCAATACTTTTATTATGAATTTTAAAGCACATCATAGAACTTTGTTATTTTGCTTTCATGGATTTCTAAAATGACTGTTAATCACTTTCCCTGGTAAAAGCTCTTAAGCCTAAATTGCCAAAAAGTACTAAAGTTCCCAAGAAGGATAAAGTACCAGACAAAAGTATAAGAAAAGACATCATCATTTTGCCTGGGGTCCTGTTCCCCTGAGGTGATATGAGGAGTCCTCTTGTTTCCACTTTGTGACTTGGGCTGAAAATTTGTCCCCAAGAGAGGAAGTGAGCCCCATCTTTCTGGAAGGCCTTGGAGAAGATTATACTACATGTGGATAAAATCACAGGAAACTGGTAGATGGTAAGATGTTGGGTGCCCTGTGGAGGGATTTGCTTTTAGCCTTTTCTGAAGTACAACTGAGAGACTATTAGTCAATCCCACCTAAGATGACACAGCTCCCAATACTAGTGTCTCCATGCAAGTCATTAATTCTGTGAGCATATACAAAGCATAGAATTGGGAACCTGCAAGACTCTTAGGAAAGCTCTTCTGTTAGACCTTCCTCCATGTCATGGCTATGTCAGAGGAAGAGGAACAGTGTAAGAAGGTAAGTAAAGGGGTCAGGGATTTGTCTCAGTGGTTCCAGAGCCCGCCTTGCAAGTATAAGGGCCAGGGTTCAATCCCCAGTAACTACATACAACAATGCCAGGCATGGAGACTCATACCCATCAGCAATCAGAACCACATACCACAGTTCCAGGCATGGTCATTCATGCCTGTCTCAGCACATGGGAGGCAGAGGCAGAAGGATTGTTGTGAGTTCAAGGCTGAGCTCAGGGCCCGCCTGAACTACAAAACTGAGACCCTGTCTTAAAAACAAAAATAGAAAGTGAGTAAAGGAACCTTGTCAAGAGCTACTTATCTCATACTATGCCAATTTTCCTTTCTCATTCAAGCTTTGATATTACCATCTGGACAGGTGAGGATGGTATCTGCGAAACACAGTGGAGATGTATATTTATAAATTATGTAGAAATGTTCTGGCCAACCAGGAGAATCCATGTGGCCCTGTAAGAGAACAGCTCCCTTGTCACAGATCCGGCCAGCAGCAGCTGCTGGACCAGAGCTTATGTAAGGCAGGGCGCTCAGCCCTGGGCCCTGTTGCCCAGTTTCCAGCCAGGATCCCAGGGGTCAGCGTGCCAGGTGAATGAAATCCTGCCTTTGTTTGACTGCCCCAGAGTCGCTCTTGCTCTGGGACGTTCCGTGCAATAGAAACCCAGACACACTTATTATACAGAGACTCAGGAGGGGAAGAGGAAGAAGGGTTGTAGGTGCCAAAAGCTGAGGCAAAAACTGAATACCAAGAGCTTTCTCCCAGTCAAGTCAGCAGAGTGTCCCAAAGCCTCAGAGATTCCAGTCCATAAGGATGGGAGGAAGCATCCTGTAAAAGTAATCCAACTACAACACAACACCTACATCAGAAACAGTGCTGTTTTTAAACATGCAGCTACATAGACAGGATTTTTAAGAAGAGTTTTAAAAACATATACTAATGGAATTTTTTAATTGGATGTATTAACTAGATGAAAAGCTGTTGGGTCAATAGGCAGGGACTTTGTGTCACAGGGAGAACAACATTGATCCATTAATTAATTTTTTAAAAAGCAACCTACAAGATGATATCATAGAATTCACATAATTATTTTTATTATAAAAGTTATGGAAAATATTTACCTATAGTTTCACTAATTACTCAAATCACCATGATATATTAAACAACTTTTATAATTTTGAATGAAGTTAAGCTTCTCATGGTTGAATTTTTTGTCTTCAGCCCTGGCTCCCACGAAGATGACAAAAGATGATCTTTCTTGCTTATTAACAAGTTCACATAAATGCTAATATAAGAAAAGGAACAGTGAAATTTTAAATTGAGTAAGCAAAACTGTTAAAATCTCACCGTGCGCCTGACACTATTACTTCACATTAAATAACCTACAGTTCTCACCCTCAAATACTGAGTGAAGAGTGTGACACATTCAAACCTATAAGATCCTCTGATTTTGTTGTTTTATTCTGTGCTAAGATGCCTAAGGTCCTGCATCTTGGCATCAGAGTCACAGAATTATAAGGTGCGGTAAAGTTTTCTCATGCAGACGAAAGAAAACGGAACCTTGAAAGTCAGACAAGCAGTTAATAATAACCATCTAGTACCTACTCCAAACACAAAAGCCAAGGTGGTAAGCGTGTGCTTTCTGACCTCCTACACAGTGTGGAGTGGAGCAAATGCTAGAAGACATAAAAGAGAAAGACACCGTGAAGTGCGTCCCCTCTCAGGCTGTTCTAAACACCCCATTTGCACACGGGCCCTTTAGGAGGAACTGTGGGAACTCAGACTATTGCCTTGATTTTGAAATACTCGCGGGGAGTAACAAGAGTGCCAGCACGGCTGAGTATACCTCATTACAAGACTTCTCCCAAACGGAAAGGAGAAGCTTTGGGGCTTTCTCAATTCTTTGGAAAGCCATGTGTTCCTCTAGGTACTCTAGTTCTATACTTCAAAGACTTTTTTTTTTTTTTTTTTTTTTTTTTTTTTCATCAGCAGGGTTAAAAACTTAATGGCTCAAAACACCATTCGGTGAGACACTGTTGGAGACCAGGTTCTGCCCAAATGCCTGGAGACAATAAGTGAGCTAACACAGCAGCGGGAGACAGGTTCCAGGGGGCGCGTCCCAGGCTGTCTGGGCATTAGCGATGGCGTCCAAAAAGGATAACGGGATTGGAAAGTCCCAAAATGCTTTTTTTTTTTTTCCCCCTCCATCTGGTCTAGTGGCCATTTTCAATTAGATTACAAATCTGCCTATGCTGTCTTCCTGGAGTAGGGTGCTGAATTTTCCCTTTTCTAGCAAAGTAAGAGAGAAAACTATTCACCGAATAGTGAGAAGAGAGATCAGACAGGGCCAGGACAATCACCGAGGACAGAGTTGAGAGGACCAGCTGTGATGAGCGGAGGGAGGGGAGCTGGAGTCGGCTGTTCCACCGTGCGGCAGCCTGGAGAGTAGTTAGGGGACAACACCTCAGACGAGACTGACTCTGAAAGTTTGTGACCAACTGTTGTGCTCCTGGAATAGAGGCTCTCAGCTGATTTTTGTTGTTTTCTCTTTTAAAGAGACACACACTAAAATAATACATTTCTGTGCGTATATTCACATACATATATTCCTCCCCCTTGTTTCTCTTAGTCAAAAAAAAAAATTCCAAGCAAACGAGTGAGAATGACTTTCTTATGTGAATGTTCTTTTCTATATAAATATTCTTGATTCTGCTCTAACTCTAAAATTGTATGTATTAATGTTTTATTTTAAATTAATTTAAATAGGTTTGCAGAGACAAACTGCATTATTAAACCAAAGATGTTTATAATTATTATATTACATAAGATGCAGTTACTACACTATTCTGCATCTAAAACAAATTACAATTTTGCAGAAAAAGGAAGCATTACTGTTATGTAATATTTTGTGTAAAATTAAACACTCAGTTCAATTAAATAAACTTGACAAAAATATTTTAACAGCTAGTTGTATTTCTTAAAATATCAAGAATATTAGGTCTATCACTTCTGAAAGGTATATTTTTAAATACCAAGCACCATTAACTACTGAAATCAAAGGGCAGCAGCAAAGTATTTCAAAGACTCTTTGAATTTTCTTGTTCCCAGACCTCTAAAACTTCACATGCACTATTGTTTCCAGCTTAACTTGCATAGTTCCAAAACTTTGATTTTCTTCACTGCATTGAAGTGATTCCAATAAATATTGTATTGGTGAACTACAAATTTTATTTTCTTCATCTCTGATAACAAATGAAATTTCTTCATAGCTAATTCTACCTTTCCTTTAGATTGCCTTTATTTATATTTTTTAAAGTGGATTGTTACAATCGCTGGTACTTTATCCATTTGCAATTACAGTTTGTTAATACCTCATAAATAACAGCAGTACACTGAGAACCACTGTTTAGAAGACTGGGCTCCTCAGTCCTTTCCACAAGGGCAGAAAGCCAAAGAGAGAGGGCAGCAGTGAGAAGCAAAGTGAAAGAGAGCATAGGTCAGGCTGCTAGCAGAGGTACAAAAATGCAGATGAGCCCAGGACCTGCAAGGAAATTTCAGTAAGAAATCTATAGAAATATTCCAGGTTAGAAAAAGAAAAATTATGTATATTAGCCAAAAGATGTAATGTCTGGATTTGCATGTACCCAAAGTACTGAGCATGATTATGACAGAAAATTAAAGATATGAAACTGAAATAATACTCTAAATGGCTCTTTCATATGAATAGGCAGAAATATCATCCCAATGGAAGTCTGAAAATACATAGAGCATTGGCCTGGTACAAAGATAGTCAGACTGGTATTAAAAATCTACTACAGAGTTCAACATTTACTTGATAAAGGATTTGTGATTAAATTTTAACCATATCCTTGTTATTTTGAGAATAATTAGTTTTATAGAAATTTGTGTCAGGGTGGGGACTTAGTCCATAGCCCTGCACCTGCCTCACAAGTGCATGGTCCTGAGTTTGATCCCCATTACTAGGGGAAAAAATGGAATTTGTATCAAATTTCACATTTTAAAAACACAGTTCGTGATTGCTAAATCTTGGAAACAACCAAAATGTCCATCAGCAGGAGACTAGATAAAGAAGATGTGGGTTGTTTGCAGAATGGAGTTTTATTCTGCCATTAAAAATAATAAGATTAAGTCATTTGCACTCAAATGGATGCACCTTCAAGACATCCTCATAAGTGAAATTAATAGGTCAGAGATGTGTAAATATCGTATCTTTTCTCTGCTATGAGAAAATGAAGATGTAAATGAGTTCTAGTATGTATAGTTGATATTGTGAAATAGAAAATATTTAAAAGGAAAGATGGTATAGAGGTAAATAATGAGGGGAAAAAGAATGTGTTAGGAATAAAAAGAGGAAACAAAGCTTATGTATATGGGGGGAGTTGCAGGGTGGGTGGGGGAAAGAGAAAAAATGAGAATCAAGTCATGTCATATTCTGGTACAAACTCAATGTTGAATGCAATGATGATGTGTATTTGTAATGTACCAATAAAGATTTGAATTTAAAAAATAATATCAGATTTCTTTAATTCTTCTAAATTATGTGTTCAAATTCCTAGTATTGAAAAAATTGTTTGAAATGAAACTTTTTAATTTAGTTGAATGTAACCAAACTACAGATATGCATTTTGTTGCTAAGGTAAGATCTACCTCGATGTGGTTTTCCATAATGGTTGTGTATATTTGTTTATTCACTGATTGCACAGATTATTTGGTCAATTACCATGTTCAAGTTACTGGTCTAGATTCTAGGTATGAGCCAGATAGGTAAATTTTGCTCTTGTCTGTGACATAAGAAGAAACATTCCTCTCTATGCTTTTGTCAAGTCAGGTTGTCCATGGTTCACCTTGCAACCCTCTACAGTTTTGTTGAGTTGCAACATAAGGAGAGACCCATCTCATATGTTAAAGCAAGTGACTGACACAAAATCCGAGCCAGAAGAAGATGATTTTCTCCTTATTTCAGGACTAGAGAGAAGAACTTCATTGGAGGTCTGAATAAAGACTTCTTGCACTCTATTAACAGAATTACCCAACACCCAAGAAAAATTAACATGATTAGTTCCTTCTGCTCTGGCTGGGTAATTTTATTGCAACCTCAGAATAAAAACCAGGAAGCCAGAAGAAGAAAAACAAGAATGCTTACAAGACAGTCCCAAGCCAATCTCCTGCATTCCCTTGTTTTATTTTGTTTTGTTTTATTGAGTTTTTATTTTAAAAAACAGCAAAGGCAAACATGCAAGCAAGAAATGTTGAAAAGAAAATATGGCCATCAAAAAGACACCAGATTTTTGTAATAAAATAACATTCTGCTTATTAACACATTCATCTACAGTTTCCTCAAGTGAAATAGTGTTCCCATCATTGAACGATAGTCAAAGCCTGCTCTAAATTGTGGGCAAATATCTTTTCAAGGAATAAAGCTTAGTTCCACACCACCAAGGCGGCTCTTGTCTCAGTACATAATTGGGATGGGAATTGTCTTCGAGTCTTTATTTCACTGGCCACTGGACTTCTTTGTTTTCATAAGCCTTCAAATTAAGTAGGCATAAAAGGTAATTTCATGTTTACAATTTTTGTTTGTAAAAGACATGTGTTTTGAGTATGGCTCCCACAGAAGAGCAAATTTTTAGAAATAAAAGATCTGGGTACCAAAATCTGTCTTTTATAATTACTATTGAGTAGTAAAATTAATTCTTCATAGCCCTTCTGTAAGATATACATTTCATGATCTGAAATAAAATCAGAAAATGGAACATTTTTCCTAACATAATTGCAGTAAATAATTGTTTATTAACAATGTGAGTTGCTATACTCTTTATATATCATTACTTATCAACAAAGTATATTAAAGTTTCCTTAGCCCAATCCAATCCTCACAACATAAAGCATGTTGTTTCATACAACTCTTACTAAATTAGGGGTCAACAAATTAATAGCTGGCTTTGTCCACATTTTCTTCTACCACACCTCTGACAGCGGGGAAAAAATTCTGATGACTCAGACATATAAGAAATAATGCTTTGAAGTCATTGTCAGTACAACCCTCTAAGCAGCCATGGCCAGCAACTGCAGTCACAGATCTGAAATCTTTTGGATATCAAGAAATAAAAAAATCCACTGGGCGGGGTGGCTCATACCCATAATCCCGGCACTTGGGAGGCAGGAGCAGGAGGATTGTTGTAAGTTCAAGACTAGCCTGAGCTACATAGTGAGTTCAGGGTCAGCCTGAACTACAAAGATCCCGTCTCAAAAAAACAAAAAAAAACAAAAAACAAAAACAACAACAATAACAACCAAAAAAACATTCTAGTTGAGCCAATTAATTTAACAAATAAGTTTAGCAAGTCCTTCCACAAGAAACCTTCAAATAACTAAATCTGTTTAAGTATTCGATGAATATTTAAGATATTTTACCATTTTACTAGGAAAAGTATACAAATATTTGAAGACTAAATGTCATACTCTAAGTGAAGAGTACTGTAATCTAGTTTAAATGTAAAACGAAAAGATGAGATATCCATTGCAAAGGTAGAAAGAAGCCATGAAAAATTTAAAACAGACTGAAATCAACAAGGTCTGGAGTTATGAGTAAAATTTTCATGTGGATAGAACTTGAAATGGAATTTAAGCTGAGTAAATTTTAACTAGAAAAAAAAAGTAGTTGGAAGAGCATTCTGAGCAAGGAAAAAAAGTCTAATAAAAAATAGAGATGTGGGACTAGGTATGGAATAGTCATCAGAAAACAGACTAGAATCACTAGGAAGAAAGGAACAAGGTAGTAAAAATCAAAGAGTATATGGCAAATAAAGAAAAAGGCCTAAAAGCGGAGGACCAGAAGCCCACACAGAGGATTTAGAGTTGACAGAGCAAGCAAGCAGCCCCTGAGATCAAGTCAACGCAGTAAGATTTCATGGAAGTTGCAGGATGTAACTTCTCTGTCTCTCTTACTTGCTAGTCTCAACAGTAATCTCTGCACCTTAATTTTGTGTCTATGAAATAAGCATCATTTTAGTAGCACAGAGTAGAGGTGAAGTTATAATATTTATAACTTAGAATAATGTTCCATAAAATATTGGTTCTCTATAGATGTGCTAAAAAGTAGAAATCACACAACAATTTACAGAGACAATAGAAATAATCTAGCCTTGATGGGGCACACTTGTAACCCCAGCTACTCAGGAAGCCAAAGTCAGAGGATAGAAAGTTCTAGGCCACATTTTCTTAAAATAAATTTTAAAATACAAAGGGATGGGGGTAGTGCTCAGCAGTAAAGTGCTAACCTAGTATGTGTAAGGCCCTGGGTTAAACCTCTGGTACTGGAGATAAAGATGAAAATCAAAACATTAAAATAAAATTCTGCCAGGGATTTAGCTCAGTAGCATCGCACCTGTCTGGCAAGCTCAAGGTCCTGAGTTTAATATCCACTATCCAAAACAAACAATAACTAGTGAAAAAAATTACTTACCCATACACAGTAGAAACTCACCTAGGGTGTATCATATCTTCTCTTCAACTTTTTGTTCAACTTCAAGTAGAAGTCATGTGAGGGGAAACATCCTCTGTCTGAAAGATTACTGTGTGTAAAGATATGTCAGAATCCCCAAGGCATCTGGGAAGGGTGAAGTACAGATTACATCTGTGTAGCAGTTTCAAAGGATACTTCATGTGCTAAAGATGAAGGGGAGACTGAGGCAAAGAAATGAACAAAGTACTGTTGGATTTCACTGAACATGGAAACAAATTCTCATGTATGTCCTCTTGGTTTCACACAGTCTACTGTCATGCTAATCTTATAGACTGAAAGGTCAAAACAATCCTTTTCTGGAAGGACTTTGAGCGTTCAGAAAGTGCACTTGCATAAATTGACTTTCAGGATAATCCTCACACCTTCTTGAGCTGAATGAAATGATTCTTACTCCATTTTACTAAACTGAAATTCTCATTGTAAATAAAGGGTTGCTTCTGCCATCTCCTATTCCCAGGCTCCCATTTTGATCCATTCTAAATGTTAAGCTTGTTTTTCCCAGTGTCATCAGTGTTCTCTTTCAGTCCCAAAGAAATTTCCCTATGGACAGCACTGGTATGCTTTAGCTTTTGTCATATGCTTGAAGAGAGAAGCTTAACTTTGCAATAGATTCTTTATCCTGATGACTTCAGTTGGAAACTCTTCAGAACATCTGAATGTAATAGACATGTCCACTGTGTCATGCCTGGCTGTCATAAAACTTTTTTTGGTCAGGTAAGAACCCACCTGGGGAAGCTGAATACAAAATATTTTATAGCAGAAGCATAAGCTTTGCTTTCAGATGGATGTGGATTTCATTTCATTCTGCAGCCCTCTTGCTTAGCTCTTTATTACTATAGTTTTTACCAACACCTACTTTCTGAGAGTAGAGAAAGGAAGAAATGGGAGACCCACAGTTATAGACACACAGTGTCTGCCAGATAAATGGATACAGCTGTTTGCGCTACTCGAAAGCTCATTGTTTCTATAAGCAAAACAAATGGTAATAGTATCTTCTATAGAACATCCCTGAAGTAAGTCAATCCCAGTGTCCCTTTTTCTAGCCATCTATGCTACAATATTCCATCTACTAGTCACCTAATAGCTTTCTCAGTTATCCAAGTGAGGACCATGTTATATGTTATGGTGCTTATGTTTAAGTCACCTTTTTTTTTAACTTGACAATGGTCTCAAAGCCCAAGAAGATGCACTGACAGTTCAGATATGTGGATGAGAGGCCCTAAAAATCATTCCTTGAAGTGAAATAGTGAGAGAAAGTCGGCAGCACACACAGACAGCAGGGATCACTCTTCTATTAATGAAATGGTGCAGGAGAAAGAAACTCATGCTAATTTGCCTTCCCACCTCAGAATGTGGAAGTTAGGACCACATTCAGGATAAGTGCTCAGTCAGGATGGAAAAGGCATTATACTGGTATATGCCTTTAGAGGAGAAAACGTAGTATTTGTACAGCTTTCTCCTACTCCTGGTTTCAGGTACTCACTGGGATTCCTGGAACATGTTCATACTAAAAATAATTGCTTTGACACAAAAGTATCTGCCAGGGCAAGTCACCAGAGGTGTTAGTCCACTAGAAGTAAAGTCAAGGTGTTAAACTCTTTTAAAAAAAGAAAAACTTACAAGCATTTAAAAATACTTAATTTTAACTTTTAAAAAGGGGGGGGAGAGAGAAAGAGAAGGAATGCTTCAAAAAGATGAATCTTCCAAAGGATCCATTCCCCAATATAACGTGCAACTAGAAAGCTCTATAGCAAGACATTTTTGGTAGCATTTATTTCTTTTTTACATTGCTGACACCTACTAGCTCCAAGATCTTCTTTAGTCATCTAGGATTTTGTCCACATATTGCTAGCAAGTGGCAATCTCGACAAGACAGGATCTAACATTCAAAATGCTCGTCAGAGCAAAGTCCTTCCTGCCAATTTTAATAGCATAAAAATGATAGTACACAGCTAATAAAGGTGCTGGCTTTCAACAGCTGGAATCAGACCAGATTTACCTTCTGTCTACAGCACGAAGCCAGAACTACGAAGTCTGGGGTGGGAGTGGGGATATGGTACTGGTATTAATTCTGACCACCTGATCTTCCATTATTCCATTAGAGTCCAATCATGAAGGCCAACTTTCCTATCACTTGAAAAAGGGACAGCTGGAGAGCAGGGAAGAGTATCTGGGGCCCTGTAAAAATCATAAAGATAAAATTGCAAAAAGGTATAAATGAGGCAGATGATCACATTCTAGCTTCCATCGATGCAAAATAAATCAGATATCAAAAGTAATATAAGGAAAGTGTTGGGAAAGGTTTCCAGGGTGATGAGATAAAAACTAAAATTATCGAGAACAGACTAGTATTGAGTGAACCCAGAGGAGAAGGAGCCACCCAAATAGGTCAAGCAGAAAGCCATTTCCTAAGGAAGAACATGGTCACAGCCCAGCAGTCTCCTTAGTCAGCCTTCAGTGCTTCTGATGGAAATCAAGGAAAAGCAGAGACCTCATTGGAAACAGTCAAAAAACATGGGGAGGCGTCTGGGCTCATACTCTGATGAAGTTACCCATTAACATGAGAAAGTCATTTGCATTTTTCAATCCTTAGCTTCTCAGTTATAAAGGAGGCCTTCATCAAACATTATGCAGCAAGATTAACACTTATAATCATTAATAATTTCTAGAGTTAACAAATTAGTAGAGCCTTTGAAATGATTTAATCTAACTCTTTACTTCTAGGACATCTAAGTGCAACATAAGGACCATAGCATTTTGAGATAATACTCAAATGATTAGGATTTTTTACTACTTAACATGGTGCCTAGAACATTTCTAAACATATAAATTAATATAAAAACAAAATTTACCAATTTGGCTATTTAAATTACCCTTAAAATTTCTTTGACTATGTCTTCAATAAAATATATAAATTGTTTCTAGCTTTAGGAATAACTACTATAGAAGATCTGGACTTACCTAGTCAATAAGCTACAAAACATTTACTTTATAAAGAAATTCATCCTAATTATTTTCTTGGTAGAAATTTTCTTCTTCAAACATTTAAAATACCTAAGTATTGATTATAAATTAAAAGAAATTCCAGTATAATTCAGTTCCTGAATAAAGCTTAAGATTTGCAATACAATATATTCAGAAAGCTTTTCTGGAGTTTAAAATGTTTTGTATCAGGGTCAAGTTCTGAAATTATGAGTGCATATCTGCATTTTGTTGTAAATATAAATATTTTACTAAGGATCTAATCTCACTAAGAGTCAAATTCCGTACAATGACCTAAGACTCAGAAAAATCTCTCCCTCCTCCCCACCTCCACTGGTGCCACACATTATCATTTCCCACCTGAATCTCTGTGGCAATGTGATTCAGTTCCTCTAGCCACGCCAGTCTCTTGTGGTTCCTCCCACACCAGGCATGGAGCCACTGCAGGTCCTCTGCCCTGGCTATTCTCTCTGACTGGAGTCTTCTCCTAGCTCAGATACCATCATCAGCCTCTTTGCAAAATCTTTCCTGGAGACACTATTAAAATTGTGAATCATTTTACAATTTTGTTTTCTTCTCTCAATTCCCATCACCATCTAACTTACTATTAGCTATATTTATATTTATTATACACTTCAGGAGTCTGTGGGCTTTTTATGTTTTGCTGTATCTTCAACACTTTAGGGTCTTTTGTATAAAGAAAGCTGGTGCTTGGTAAACAATTGCTCAATTAACACCTGATCCATAAAATGTGGCATCATGGCCCCTCCCCCTGCCAGACCATTGCATTTAGCTACTTCCCCAGCCCTTTATAAAATCTGTAAGGTCTCACTAGATTTCTAAATTGCCCAGGCTGGGCTCAAGATTATATTCTTTCAGCCTCAGTTTCTTAGAATTCTGGGATGGTGGGTGTGAGCCACCACACCCAGCTTTATATTTTATTATTTAAAAGGCAGATAGCTAAAGGGAGTTCACATTTATTCTACAATCTATTAACAATGAGAGATACTACCTTAGTTGAGGAGGTTTCTATGAACCACGTAATTAGAAACTTGTAATTTTGAAGCCTCTTCAATTTTATGGATTATATGCCGTTAGTTTTAATTCAAAGAAGTTCAAAATAGATACTATCAATTTCAACTCCACAAATGATAGCCTAGTTGTAATTATGGGAAAAATTTTATTAGTCAGTAGGAATACTAGTATTTAGTATGCTGAATTATTCTTCAGAATACTGAGAATTGTTTCAAATAGAGAAACATCTCAATGTGAGCCAGAAATTTCAAGAGTTCTGGGCTTCTTCCTTGGTTCTGTAAAATTCCAGGATATTGTGGCTTATTAAAGCATTTCCTCCTAAAACTCTGCTACCCAAATATGGCATTTTGCTCAGTGATTGAGGTTCATTTGTCTCCATCAAAGACAGCTGCAAAAACATAAAGCCCAATTCAATGTGTGTGAATCTCTTCTCCAAGTGTGGCTTCATCTCCACCAAACAGTAGGGCTTCTGTGTTAGGTCCTACACTTTAACAATGGGAAATGAGGACAGCCTGCACACATCAATTGCCTTGACAAGCCTTAGAAATAAACAAACCCATCGTGTTCTTGATCACCTTTCCTGCTATGTTAAGTCATATATTTTAGGTTCAGTTACCTTTAATGTCCATCACAATATACGCACCGACTAACAGTTTCAAGTTCTTTAATATAGAGTACTGGTTTGTTTACAGAAAGAAGATATTTATCAAGCTGCTTCTTCACATACATTTAGTATGGTATTCTACTTTGGTATCTTCCAAATATCCCATAAACTGGTGATTGTTGAAGGTGTGGACGTCAAATATAATAGCCATTTCTATCTCTCTATCACTTCTTGTAATTAAATTGTTTTGCAAAATATAGCACACCCTCCTGAAAACTGATACTAAAAAAGCTGGTAAACCACATTTGTAGTTTTTCTTTTTTGTCTTTTCTTAATAAGTAGAGTCTGTTTTTCCATGCATAGATTAAACATCTCAAATTCTTTACTAGTGGGGGGTAGACCACACTGGTTCATGGACACCAGCTAATTCGATAAAAATCTTTTCTCCAGAATTCTCAAGCATGAAGCACCCTGGGGAGAAAGGTGAGGGGAGTTGAACCTGTGGGGTAGCTTTTGGAAGAAGCACTGAACACTGTGTCAAATGATCTGACTTGTTTTCTTCTATGTCCAGTTACTAATTCTGGGAGTATGAGCAAGTCATTTAATCTCACTGAGCCTAATTTCCTTGTTTATGTGGAAAAGTAAAAATACTGTTTTAATATTTCCCTTGAGGGAAATTGAGGATTAAATAAAACAATATTATATCATTATATCACTTTATCAACTTGGGATACTATATGTGATAAGTTATTACAGTTTTTTCAACTAAATCCTGTTGATGTTTGGTCCATGTCTCATTTCTACCTGGGCTATACGCTCTTCTGTTATCACTTGGTCAATCCACAAGGTGCACCAATGATTTAGTGATAGTGGACATCGTGAAACCACTTCAAAAAAATAGGTTTGAATGTGTAGAGTAGTTTTGGGAGTATAGCCATTTTGACAATATTGGTTCTTCCTACCCAGGAGCAAGGTATGTCTTTCCATTTTTTGATATCATCTTCTATCTCCTTTTTCAGAGTGCTATAGTTTTCAGAGTAGAGGTCTTTCACCTCCTTTGTTAGATTGATTCCTAAGTATTTTATTTTTGGGGGTGCTATTG